>PISX010026734.1:0-24036 GCA_004024625.1 Mellivora capensis | reverse complement strand
TTGTTTTATCCATTCTGATACCCTGTGTCTTTTGATTGGGACATTTAGCTCATTTACATTCAGGGTAACTATTGAGAGATATGAGTTTAGGGCCATTGTATTGCCTGTAAGGTGACTGTTACTGTATATTGTCTCTGTTCCTTTCTGATCTACTACTTTTAGGCTCTCTCTTTGCTTAGAGGACCCCTTTCAATATTTCATGTAGAGTTGGTTTGGTGTTTGCAAATTCTTTCAGTTTTTGTTTGCCCTGGAAGCTTTTTATCTCTCCTTCTATTTTCAATGGTAGCCTAGCTGGATATGGTATTCTTGGCTGCATGTTTTTCTTATTTAGTGCTCTGAATATACCATGCCAGTTCTTTCTGGCCTGCCAGGTCTCTGTGGATAAGTCTGCTGCCAGTCTAAGATTTTTACCATTGTATGTTACAGACTTCTTTTCCCGGGCTGCTTTCAGGATTTTCTCTTTGTCACTAAGACTTGTAAATTTTACTATTAGGTGATGGGGTGTGGACCTATTCTTGTTGATTTTGAGGGGGGTTCTCTGCACCTCCTGGATTTTGATGCTTGTTCCCTTTGCCATATTAGGGAAATTCTCTACAATAATTCTCTCCCATATACCTTCTGCTCCCCTCTCTCTTTCTTCTTCTTCTGGAATCCCAATTATTCTAATGTTATTTCGTCTTATGGTGTCACTTATCTCTCGAATTCTCCCCTTGTGATCCAGTAGCTGTTTGTCCTTCTTTTGCTCTGCTTCTTTATTTTCTGTTATTTGGTTTTCTATATCACTAATTCTTTCTTCTGCCTCATTTGTCCTTGCAGCAAGAGCATCCATTTTTGATTGCACCTCATTAATAGCTTTTTTAATTTCAACTTGGTTAGATTTTAGTTCTTTTATTTCTCCAGAAAGGGCTTTTATCTCTCCAGGGAGGGTTTCTCTAATATCTTCCATGCCTTTTTTGAGCCCAGCTAGTACCTTGAGAATCATCATTCTGATCTCTAAATCTGACACATTACCAATGTCCATATTGATTAGGTCCCTAGCCTTCAGAATTGCCTCTTGTTCTTTTTTTTTTTTTTTTTTTTTTTTTTTTTTTTTTTTTTTTTTTTTTTTTTTTTTTTTTTTTTTTTTTTTTTTTTTTTTTTTTTTTTTTTTTTTTTTTTTTTGGTGGTGAGTTTTTCAGCCTTGTCATTTTGTCCAGATAAGAATATATGAAGGAGCAAATAAAATACTAAAAGGGTGGGAAAGACCCCAGGAAAATGCACTTTAACCAAATCAGAAGAGACCCCAAATCATGGGGGGGTGGGGGAAGGGAATAAAAAGAAGTTCAGAAAAAAATTTAAAAAGAGAAAACAAATTTAGAAAAATATAAAAGAAATATATATATATTAGGCTGGTGACTAGAACAGGGTCACCCACTTAATTTTGGGAGTATTTTGGTCTCTTAGAAGAAACTACCTCCCAAAATTTTAAAGAATGAAAAACAGGGGCGGCTGGGTGGCTCAGTGGGTTAAGCCTCTGCCTTCAGCTCAGGTCATGATCTCAGGGTCCCGGGATTGAGTCTCTCATCAGGCTCTCTCCTCAGCAGGGATTCCCCCCTCTCTCTGCATGCCTCTCTGCCTACTTGTGATCTCTCTCTGTCAAATAAATAAATAAAATCTTTAAAAAAATGAAAAACATATATAAGAGTAAACACAATGAGAGGATGGACTATGCCTATAAAGGTGAAAAAAAAATTTTTAATTTCTAAAATCTGAGTTGATAAAGTAAGTTGGTTGGGAGAATAAAAAAAAAAAAAAAAAAAAAAGTGGAGAGATTTTGCTCAGGCTGGAAACTAGAACAAGCCCAGAGCTAGACTTAGGGTATATTTTGATCTATTAGAAGTTGTGCCCCAAATTTTTTAGAAGAAAAAAACTCTATGTGTATACAAAAAATAAAGTTAGATACATTGAAGGATAAAATATGACTATAATAATGAAGGTTCAAAAAAGATTATTATTTTTTTTTGAATGGTATTTTTTTTTAATTTATTTATTTGTCAGAGGGAGAGCGAGAGAGCATGAGCACAGGCAGAGGCAGAGGGAGAAGCAGGCTCCCCGCTTCTTGGGAGAGCAAGGAGCCCGATGTGGGACTCGATCCCGGGATGCTGGGATCATGACCTGAGCTGAAGGCAGCCGCTTAACCAACTGAGCCACCCAGGCGTCCCATGAATGGTATTTTTAAGATAAACTAATTTAAAAATGTTAAAAGAAGAAAGAGTAAAAGTTAAAAAAAATTAGAAGAAGAAAAAAAATTTTAAAGAAATTAAATTAACTGCAATACTAAAGAATCATGGGGAGAAAGCCATGAATTCCATGCTTTGCTTTCTCCTCCTCTGGAATTCCGCTGTTCTCCTAGGTAAGTGAACTTGGTCTTGGCTGGATTTCTTGTTGATCTTCTGGGTGAGGGGCCTGTTGTAGTGATTCTCAAGTGTCTTTGCCTGAGGTGGAATTGCACCACCCTTACCAGGAGCCGGGCTAAGTAATCTGCTCGGTTTCGCTTTTGAGAACTTTTGTTCCCTGAACACTTTCTGTAGAGTTCCGGAGGATGGGAATGAAAATGGCGACCTTGCAATCTCCGAGCTCACCCAGCCTGTGACTGGTTCAAGGTAACCTCGAGCTGAGAGCTCACTCCTCGGCTCTGTCTCTGTAGCCGGCTTCCCCACTCTAATACCTGCGAGCTCTGTGACACTCAGACACCCCCGATTCTTCTATGACCCCACGGGACCTTGGGCCACGCTGACCCCATGGGCTTCACCCTGGTTTAGCCTCTGGAGTGATGTCCCTCAGTGGAGTAAGACTTTTAAAAGTTCTGATTTTGTGCTCCGTTGCTCTGCCGCTTGCTGGGAGCTGGCCCCTCCCCACACAGTCTATCTTCCTGTCGCTTTGGATTCACTTCTCCGCTGTCCTACTTTTCAGAAAGTGGTCGATTTTTTGTTTCTAGAATTGTTGCTCTTATTCTCTTCAGTCTCCTGTTCGATTTGTAGGTGTTCACAATGGATTGATAAGCTATCTAGCTGATCTCCTGCTACCTGATGTAGTCTAAGCCTGATACTTCTCCGCCATCTTGATTCCTCCCCCTTCTTTTTGTTTTATAACATGTTGATTTTATGTCTTGGTTAGAAGAACTGTTCCCACACTAAGGTTGTAAAAGAATCTTTCTAAGTTTTTCTCAAGTGCTTTTGACTCACTAAAATATTTTAATTTCTGAATCCCTTGGAACTTATGGTTGAATATGATATAACTATGGATCCAATTTTTGTTAAGATGACTATCAGCTTACTCCACTTATTGAATATTCTACATTTGAAATGTCAACTTAAGGCTATTTTTATACTTCTTTATTCCTGTATATTGGTTTGTTTGTCTATGTACCAGTATCATATTGTTTTAATTGCAAGATTGAGACTTTAAATATAAGTTTTTGATATCTAATTGAGCTAATCTCCCTATCATTGCTCTTCTTTTTCAGAATTCATTTGCTCTTCTTTTTTATTTTTTCATGTGAATGTAGCATCTGATTTTTTAGTGCCTCAACAATCCCATTGGCATTTTAATTGGGAACCATTACATTTATAAACTAACTCTGTACGTTAACTTGCAGAGTATTGACATCTTTGTGACATTGAGTTTCTAACCCAAGAAATTGGTATGTTATTCATTTAAATAACATTTCTCTCATACTGTTTTGCATGTTTCTTTAGAGAAGTGTCTTTCATGTAAACTTAAATATTTCCTTTTGTTCTCAAGTATTTTATTGTATTTTTTACTCCTCATGAAAATAAGACTTTTCTGATTGGAATTCCAATTCCAACCTCTAAACTGTGTATTATTAGTATATATAAAATCTGATTTTCATAGTGATTTTATACTATATTATCTGATACAATTGTATTATTTGTGTTAGTTTTCAATTGAGTCCCTTGGCTTATACAGGTATACAGATATAACATGGCTTACACAGGTAAAAAATATAACATCTGCAAAAGTGATCATTTTACCTCTTACTTTTCAGGTTTTATACCCCTACATACTTCCTCTTTTCAATTGCATTGAGGATAATGGTGGGCATTTCGTTTTGCATGATTTCTGGGGAAATATCTCTAGTCTTTCCCCATTAAGTATGATGTTGACTTGTGGGCTGATAAAGTCATTTGTTAAGGAAATCTCCATCCATTTTCATTATCTCATCTTTGACTCATCTAGAAGTTTCCTCAAGATAGCTTCACTGAAACAATATTTCTTCCTATCTTGTACATCAGATCTCCTTTATCAATGGTTTTTATAATTGGAGATAATTTTGGCTGCCAATAAACTTGCAAATGTTCCTTTACTAAGTCATGAAGACTGCTGTAGGAAAACATGATACCAATTTGGTGCTTATAAAATTTATTGTTCAAAGAGGGGCAATTCTAAGAGCAAAGGAGTGTTCTACTAGTAATTATACTGGAACAGAAGCCATAAACCAGGACAGCATTTCCCCTTATGCCCCTCCTCGAAAGCTTGAGATATATTATGATACTAACAGTAAGTAATTTCTTCTTTAGTCTTGGCTATCCAAGATTTATTTCTTCCTAATTAAAGTTTAACAAGTTTATTAAAATATATTTTAGTGTTGAGTGCTCTGTGTTAAGTGTTCAATTTTCTATGGTACATGGGAAATTTTAATGTGTAGATTCAAGTATTCTTGTATTTCAAGAAAGTTTTTAAATTATATTTTTTAGTGTTTATTGTGTTCCATCATTTTGCTTTCCTTTTTCAGAGATTCATAAATTGGTTCTCTTTTGACTGTGTTTCACAACAAAAATTTTCTCTCTAATCATTTTTAACTCTTAATTTCTGTTTCAATTAGATTGTTTTTCTCATTTCTTTTGTTTCTTGCTCTGTTCTATGATACGTATTATATTTCATGTCATATTCAGTCACACTTTATTTTTGTAAGATATATATTTACTTCATTTCTGAGTTTTATCAGATCACATTTAATCTATTTATTATCCATCTTTTTCCTTAGATTTTATATTTCTGTTTTATAATATTCCTTCAGAAATGTAATTACTTTATCAAGCTTGGAAATGTCCATGGCAAAATCCTTGGTGAAAATGTGTATTAGCCTATGGTAACATGTTTTTATGAATCTTTTTACTTGCTTGATAACTTTTGTTGCATTTATCTACTGTGCCATATAATTTTTATTACTTTTATTGGATAAATTGTATTTTCTTGGACTAATAACTGTCAGAAATTTCTTGGGAGCAGTTGAATGGAGCCAGGTAATCTTCTAGGAAACAGAATCCAAAGGTGTCTCATTTTTTTATTTCTATAGAGGTAGGCTATTTCTGGCAAATACCACTTATCTTTATCTAGCTCTGAATTCACTGATTTTATAAGCTACCCTCATCCAATAGGGTTTTGCCCCTAGCTTTGTTCATTCTAGTTATAATACTTGATGGCAAAATGATATGGGTTTTATAATTTAGGATGAGCCCTGCGCTTTCAGAAAATGTATTTTGTCTAAGATAAGGGGAAAAATGCTGTGACAAACAACTGCATTCCACCAGAAATTCTCCTTTTGCTTTTGAACCCACTCTATTTTACATATTTTCCCACCACCTCACTGGGAGATGTCTTGTCAAAAATTATCAGTAACCTCTATATTATTTATTCCAATGGTTAATTTTTATATTATTGTATATTTGGTATTATTATATTTGACTTTTCATCAGCATGTAGCACAGTTGATCACTCTCTATTTTGAAACATTTTCTTTGATTCCATTTCAGCACATCATTTTCTCTGTTTTCCTTCTACCTCTTTGGCTAATTATTTTCTGTCTCCTTTGCTCTTTCTTCTTTATCTCCCCAAACTCTGAACACTGAATACATGAGGGCTCCATTCTCAGATCTTCTGACTTCTCTGTCTTCACCACCTTCTTAAGTGACCTTGTCCAGGATTATGGCTTTGTGCGTCATTTCAGTGGGGTTGAATCCATTTTATATATCTTGATTCCATCTCCCTCTGAACTCCATATTGATAAATTTAATTTATCACTGAACACTTCCACTTGGATATTTTACTGACATATCAAACTTAATAGGTCTAAAATAAAACTCCAAATCTTTCTCTGGCTTTTTTCACAACCTTCCCCATCTCAGTTAAGGAAAACAGTGTTCTTACAGTTGTTTAAATCCCAAATTTGGAGTAATTCTTAACTTCTGTGTTTCTCAAACTTCATATCTAATTATCACCAAATATTGTCAGCTCTTCCTTAAAATATATCCAGAATCAGACCATTTTTTTTAAAGATTTTATTTATTTATTTGACAGACAGAGATCACAAGCAGACAGAGAGGCAGGCAGAGAGAGAGGAGGAAGCAGGCTCCCTGCCGAGCAGAGAGACCGATGTGGGGCTCGATCCCAGGACCCTGGGATCATGACCTGAGCCGAAGGCAGAGGCTTTAACCCACTGAGCCACCCAGGCACCCCAGTATTTATTTATTTATTTATTTTTTAAAATTTATTTATTTGTCAGAGAGAGCACGAGCACAGGCAGACAGAGTGGCAGGCAGAGGCAGAGGGAGAAGCAGGCTCCCTGCGGAGCAAGGAGCCCGATGTGGGACTCGATCCCAGGACACTGGGATCATGACCTGAGCCAAAGGCAGCCGCTTAACCAACTGAGCCCCCCAGGCGTCCCCAGAATCAGACCACTTTTGACTAGCCACCAACATCTCAGCTTGGATTACTGAAATGTCTTCCTGGTTGGTTTCCCTGCCTTTGTCACTGCTCTTCTGTGGTCTATTCTCCATATGACAGAAAAACTAATACAATTTTTATATAAATGTTAGCATGTGATGTCTTTCTTCAAAATTCTTTGAAGAAATGCAGAAATGAAGTTTGTTCATTTTACTCAGAATAAAAGCCAGGTTCTTTCAATGGCTGAAATACAATACAACATTTTTTGGTGGTTTGTCAACTAATCTAGAAAATTTTCTACCCCAGTACCTTTGCATTTGATGTACTTTTTGCCTGCAATTTTATTTCCCTTTTGCTTTCTAGGCTTGCACTCTCACAATCTCCATATTGTGCTCCAAAATCTCTTGAATATTAAAGTCTTTCCATAAATCTCTACTTAAAATAACAACTATTGGATCACTTCACATTCCAAATACTGTGCATTTCTTTCTCACTACTTGATTTATCTCTATAGTGTTTATTGTCATTTGAAATATTAGATATTTGCATGTTTGCCATTTTCTATGTGCTTCTTTTTGATCACGTCATGAAGGCAGGAGTTTATTGGTGTTGTTCACTGCTATATCTTCAGCATCTTGGTTGACCCATAGTTAAATGTCAATACATACTAGTTGAATAAATAAATCAAATAAATGGGCAATAAATATAAGTTAAATAAATGTATGTAACATCTTATAATATTTATATGAGGATTTAAATCTTAAAAATATAATCTATAATGCTTAGAGAGCAAACGTATATGGGAAAAGTATAAAAAAATATCTATAGGATGTTAGGGAGGGAGATAAGTCATGGGAAGAGGTACATGGAGACCCTTAATTATTTATGATGTTTAACTTCTTAAAAATTTTGAGAAACACATGTATTGTAGTCTTAAAATTTGATAAAATTGAATGGCGGGTATACTGGTGTTTAACTTATTCTCCATCATTGCTCACACATTGAAATATTTCATTTCATTTCTTAAGAAGGAGAAAATAGATTAATCTTTAAAGGAATCCAGCAAATATATGGAATAAGAAGAACTTGTTGAATTGATATAAAGTTTATTGTGCCTGAGGAATGATTGAAGTGATTGTAAAGGATTGGCATGGATTAAAATCCACCTAAATTTAAATAACTCTGAGGGCAAAAGAGTTTAACCTGGATCCTTTTTTCACCAGATGGCAGTAAGGTGAGTAATGACTAAAGATGTTATTGATCTCATCTAGAAAAAGCAGTGTTGTCTGTCATTTAAGAGACAATTTTCCCTGATTATTTAAAAACCCACATACACACAATAAATATATGATTTTTTTCTATTGATCAGACTTATGCTAGTTACTAGAGACAATATCAGATGAAAATGGGGATAAAAATATCTGGCTTCAAAGAGTTCAGTCTAGTGGGGAAGATGGACAAATAAATAGTTATAAAACAATGTGCTATAATAATGCTATAATAGCGATGTGTGTGGCTCCATGGGGGCAGAGAGCTGTGAGAATGAGCTTCCCATATGTCAATAGAGATCTGTGCTTCCAGAGAAACTTTACCCAGAGCCATGCTGTCAGCAACTATGTTCCAAAATCTACCATAATTATTAGTCCTAACTGCCAAATCCAGGGCCTCCCACTAGAATTTATTATACTCCAGATTTTGTGATTTTTTTTTAAGTAATAAAGCATTTGTTAAACTCAACACATTCTTAGGAGGTTTTTATACTCCAATTTAAGTGCCATGTGGCTACCTTAATTAGTTTTTTTTTCTCTGCTTCTGAAATATCCTTATCAAACCAACAGCCAGCAAGTGAGACCTTGTTGAATCATAATTTATGCACTCAATAATCTAGTGATAAGAGATATGGAGAAAAACCTCTAGGAGGAAATACTAAAATGATTTTTTGAACCAAAATCCAATTTGTTAGATATTTGCTGGCTCCATCTTACTATGTTATGAGTTTAGTTATCGGTAAAACAAAACAAAACAAAACAAAACACAAACAAAAAAAACACTATAGTTATAGCGAGGGTCAACAGGAAGAGAAATCTAAAAATATCCACCCCAAGAGTGGTAATAAGTAGAAATGGTCTAAATATTAAAAGATAAATATCTGGGTTTTGCTCATGGACTACTATTCACAAGTGTAATATTCTGTCTGTACTTGAGGAGCTTTTATCCTCTTGGATTTATATCTGTCCTCAGAAAAGAGTACCATGGGGCAAAATCCTCCTGGCTAAGAAGATCTATAGCTTTGGCATTGCAGTTATTGCTCGAAGCCTTTTGGTCTCCTGCCATCAGGTAAATAGACTTTACAGAGGTGAGAGAGTTTTTACATTGGAAACTGCAATAGGGAAAGCTTAAGTGTCCCTTTTGGAATGGAATGCTGTCAACATTTCTAGGGATAGCTTGATCAAAAGGGAAGTAATAAATTGCTATTCCATGAACTTGGAAATTTGTAGACAAATGGTTTCTGTGTTTAGAGATTGTTTCCCTTTAACTGACTAATTCACTCATTAATATAATGGTCAGCATTTCCTTCATTTTAACCATAATGTTTTTCCCTCCATTTAGGTCCTAAAACCTTAAAGTTGAGGAAAATAATTTTCTAGAACCCATGTTTCATTTAGGCAAATGATGCTTTTGCTAGAAGTAAAGCTAACAAATTATAACATTTACATTTTTTAAAAGATTTTATTTATTTATTTGACCGACAGATAAGAGAGAGAACACAAGTAGGCAGAGTGGCAGACAGAGGGAGAGGGAGAAACAGGCTCTCCACTGAGCAGGGAACCTGATGCAGGGCTCAAACTCAGAACCCTGGGATCATGACTTGATCCAAAGGCAGCTGCTTAACCAACTGAACCACCCAGGTGCCCCTATAACTTTTACATTTAGAACCAGATTCTATCCACATTATAGAAGAGGAATTTTAGTAATTGGTGGTAAATTCAACTTCTTGAGAGAAAATAAAATTCTATTTGGGAATATCCCTGGTATCTCTGCTTGCAAGAAGTAGAAGTAGTATCATATTTCTAGTTTATGGCATAGAATAATTGCCTTAGGTTTCTGAATTGGATTTTAGCTAGAAGTTCTGTAGGACAACTTAGCCCTTTGGCAGGTAACTTATCTAGGATAAAAATTTACACAACATTTAATCAGTTTTATCTCTTTACAGTATATGCTTTTGCCATAACAGTCTTTTGATACAATTCACTTCATGTCTCAATCTCTGCTGAAAACCATGAAATATAGACCTTTTGATTGTAGAATAACGTTAAAATACCTACATACAGTATTGTAGGTTATTCATTTTCTGGCTCCACACTACCCCTCTATTCCTTTCCTCTATTAACTTCTTAAGTATCTTACCCTCTGTTTAAACTTGCCTTCTGGACTTTTCCTCAATTTTCTCTGTTTTTCCCTCTTGAGTGACTCTCTCCTTTTCCCTTTCACACATACTTCAAAACCTAATTCAGACCTGCCTTTATGAAACCTTCCTGATCCTACTGATTCCATGTAGCCCATCTTACTTTGAACTTTGTTCTTTTCTTTAGAACTTTTATGTAATAGATTCTTCTATAATTGTTAGAAAACATACTGACTTTTTTCATATCAAAGATATTTCTTGAGTACCTACTATATGCCAGGTACAATGCTGGTATTAGGACATGACAAGAAAAACTTCATGGACACCATATTCTAGTGGGGAGGATATAGCAAAAATAGAATGAGGGAGAGAGAGAGAAGGAGAAGGAGAAGAAAAGAAACAAATGCAAATAAAGAAATTATATATAACAATAAATCATATGCAAAAACAAACAAATAAGGATCTGATATTAAAACTATCATGGAGACCAAGATATTTAAGATAAGGGTTATCATTAGACCAGGTTCTTTAGAGAAGCAGAGCAGAGATAGAGTGAGAGAGAGAGATTTATTATGAAGAATTGAGTCATGGTGTTCTGGAGACTGAGAAGTCCCATTATCATCCATCTGCAAGACAGACACCTGGGAAAGCTGATGGTGCCATTTAGTTAGAGTCTAAAAGCCTGAGAACCAGGGTTGCTGATGGAGTAAGTCTCAGTCCAAGGGCAAGGGAAAACCCATGTCCCAGCTCTATCAGCCATGCATAAAAGGGGTGAATTTCCCCTTCATCTTTTTTTTTTTTCTATTCAGTAAATCAGTGGACTGGACGATGGCCACCCATGCTGAGGAGGGCAATCAACCTGCTTTACTGAGTCCACCGATCCAGGTGCTATTCTCATTCAAAACACCATTAAAGACACACCAGAAATAATATTCGGTCAGGTATCTGGGAATTTCATGACCCAGTCAAGTTGACACAAAATTAACCAGCATGTGTGATCAACCCTCCTGAGAAGGTGAATTTTTTTTAAAGATTTTATTTATTTATTTGACAGAGATCACAAGCAGGCAGAGAGGCAGGCAGAGAGAGAGGAGGAAGCAGGCTCCCCACTGAACAAAGAGCCGGATGTGGGGCTCGATCCCAGGACCCTGAGATCATGACCCGAGCTGAAGGCAAAGGCTTTAACCCACTGAGCGACTCAGGCACCCCGAGAAGGTGAAATTTAAGCTGAGTGGTAGAGAGAATTCAAGAGAATACAGCTATGGAAAGAGTGGAAGAAAAAATATTTCGGGCAGAGACAAGGGTGTACAAAAACCCCGAGGAGAAAGAAAGAAGAGATAGAAGACTTTTTGTATATCAAATAAGGTGGGAACGTGCAGAGCTTTATAGACCAGGGCAAGAAGTTTTAATTTTATTATTCTAAGTTCAGTTGAAAGTCATTAGAGGTCTCTATTATAGAGGAGGAGAGAATTTCTGTTTTAAATGTAATGTAAAATGAATGATTACTCTGTCTTTGGTGGGGAAAGTGGAGTGAGGGAGATAGTGGATAATGGAGAAGATTAGCTAAAAGGATATTATAGGAATACAAATATGGAGGATTGTACATGCCAATATCTTGCATTCCGTATGCTTCAGTGTTCCCTCCACTTGAATTGAAAAGGGGCTTGTGACTCCTCAAAACGCTGGAGTATGGTAGAAGTGATGGTATGACTGTGGAGGCTAGACAGTAAAAAGGATACAGCTTCCTCCTTGCTGTTTCTTTTTGAGGTACTGACTCCATGGGAAGCCAGTCACAATGAGGTAAGGAAGCCCAAATTGCTTTATGCAGAGAGACCACACGAAGAGATTCAAATGGAGAGAGAATTGGAACTGCCAGCCCCCACCCAGCATCAATGCCAGTGAAGGCTCCTTCAGATGGTTTTATCTTCCAGCTTCTCTCTGTTGCACTCTGTCAGAATTCCTGAGCCACAGAATCTGTGGGCATTAAAAAAAAAAAAAAAAGAAAAGAAAAGAAAGTTTTTTCATGCAACTGAAGTTTTGGGGTAATTTGTTTTTTGCAAAGATAAGAAATGGATTGGTGTTACAGGAGCTGACAAAAGGCAGATTCATGATATATTTTGGAAATAGAATCTGTAAGATTTGCTGATGAAATCGATGGAGGCAGTGAGGAGGGTATAAAGGATGACCCGAAATTTGGGGTTTTAGTAATATAAGAAAGAGTAGCTCTACCTACTGAGGTCCAGAAGACTGAAAGATGCAGATGGCAGGTTTGGAGAGGGCAAAGCTGATTCTAAGCTCTTTGACCACAGTTGCACCTATTTCCTTCATAGCACAAAGCACAGTGTTTTTGGAGTATTAAGTGCAATAAATATCTCCTAAATTGAACTGTAAAGAAGTTCCTGCCCATGACTGCCCCAGTGAGATCATCCCTTCCGAAAGCATTTATCTACAGTATATATGGATATAGATGAAGTTGCATGTTTAACATTTGCATAAAAGGAATTGACATATTACATCAATTAATCACACTTGGCAAGGGAAGAATACATAAATTAACTTGCTGTCTTTCAGACTTTGGCTGCACCTAGAGTAATATAAGGAACTGGAAAATGCATGGTTAATTTGGCTCATGGAGACAGGCATATATTAAAACAGGTCATATCACTCGCAAAAATGAAGAATTGTTACTCCACATTGTGTTCTGTAAACAAAACCTTCATGCTTCTTATTTATGGCTAATTCCAGTTTATGCTTACATGACCTTGGCCTTTTCTTTAAAGTGTGGCTGTCTTGACTGGTATTAGCCAAGGCTTCTTTATAAAGTGCCTAACTGAATACATTAACTACAGAATTTCTGGGAAGTTTCTTGATGGGTCCAGGACTTTAAAAAGACACAAGATGAGAGGGAACAGAAGAGCCCCTTTGCAGGGAATACTTCAGAGTAACACCCTGCAAAGGAAACATCATTCTATCTGCATTCTTAGTGTTTGACACAGTGTTTTATGTAAACTTGCCCACTTTGTAAATACCTTCACTGGATCTGGTTTGCTTTTTCTTTCTGGCACTTAAGTTAAGAGTTTATCCCTTTTAAAATATTTGCTGATCTCATTTATATTCAAGCGACAAATATGAATCCTGGAGATGTCTCCTCTGGCCACATTATTTGCCTGTGTTTCTAGTCAGGGGTAAAAAAAAAAAGTCGTGCCGTGGGTGCCATAGAGTGTGTCTATGTGGTGAAGGGCAAAGGCCTTGACAATGTGACTTAAAGGCCCAGCTGCTGGACACACAGACACTCTTTCTAACTGTCCCATAGCTATCCCAGGGAAAATGCTCAGATCTTCAGTGACAAAGATGCTTAATGACAAAGATGTCCCACTTTCCATTTTTTCTCCCCCTTTAGAAAGGAAGTTCATATAATCAACCCATTTGTCTTGGCTTTTAAAATGATGGTCCTGTGTAAGGTGTTAATGTTTATCCCTTATTAAGTGCTGACTCTAATTAAACTCTCCACTTTGAACAAGAAAATTGATTTTCTGTTTAACATTTTTGTCAATAAAATTGTGGTGATTAGTGAGGTTGCAGTTTGTTATTAAGTCTTAATATATAACTGTAACTTAAACTTGGCTACTATTTTTTAATAATGTTCAATGACCCATCAGGTTTCCAGAGGTTTTAGAGTTTTTACTGTTTGTAATCCTTTATTGTGTTCAGAGGATTATGAGGTACTCCAGGGAGCAGGTGCTAGTGGCCAAGCAGGTTTCTATTTCCATCAGTGGGAGGAGTTTTCATAAAGGATCCAGTAATCCTACATCTATCAGCCTCAGGGCATCCCATGCCCAGAGAGTGTAACACACGGTTTATTTTTTTCTTTCTTTCCTTCCTTCCTTCCTTCCTTCCTTCCTTCCTTCCTTTCTTTCTTTCTCTTTCCTTTCTTCTTTCTTTCTTTTCTTTTTCTCTCTCTTTCTTCCTTCCTTTTCACATAGAACATAGATCCACATTTTTAAAAGTCTACTTAACATAATATGGTGGAGAAATAGAGAACACTTGGTAATGTTGTGGAAGAAGAAGAGATGGAGCCCGTAGCAGCCACTTGCATTTGGTGACATTGGTGTTACTCTCATTCCTCTTTTACTTACCAATGTCACCCTTCCACACTGGTGGATTAGCAGCTGGATGCTTCATAAATGAAAGAAACTGATTTTAAAACTTCCTTTTAAATTTACCAAACTTTTAAAATTTACTGTTATTTTTGTCCATTGCAGACAATTAAAACAATATACCAAAGTAAAAAATATAGTATCTTCATCACATTAGAGCATCTGCTCTTCCAGCTCTACCTAAAGCGAGTCACTGTTTTCAGGTTAATACGCATCTTTCAGATCCTCATTTTCTATATACACCCATAAGCACACATGTGCACATGTACCATACAGAAACATGTAGGGCTTTGCTGATGGTGGTGGTTTTTGGCCAAAATGGGATCAGA
Organism: Mellivora capensis; assembly: GCA_004024625.1. Lineage (NCBI taxonomy): Eukaryota > Metazoa > Chordata > Mammalia > Carnivora > Mustelidae > Mellivora > Mellivora capensis. The sequence continues at coordinate 9,418 of PISX010026734.1, read as the reverse complement.
TAGTGCCTCTATCTAGTTTTTTCATCCAATAATGTATCATAGACATACAGCATGTATTAATATTCTGTATGAGACCATAATAAAAATATTTCAAGATCACTGATTCATTTTTTTAATATTCTATTTGTTTATTTGACAGACAAAGATCACAAGTAGGCAGAGAGGCAGGCAGAGAGAGAGGAGGAAGCAGGCTCCCTGCCGAGCAGAGAGCCCGATGTGGGGCTCGATCCCAGGACCCCGGGACCATGACCTGAGCTGAAGGCAGAGGCTTTAACCCACTGAGCCACCCAGGTGCCCCTGATTCATTTTTTTTAAACAAACTAATCAGTATCCAAACTTGTTGTTCTCTTTGCACTGATTCCATTAGAAGCATAGCTATGTTGTTTCTACACTGCTACTTTTTTTGAAATAGTTTCTACACTTTTACATACACTTTCAGAGTCAATTTAAACAATTCCTACTTCTGCTTTGAGACCTCAAAGCAAGTGGAGCATGCATTTTTTGCTAATATATAAAGTGTTTTTTGTATTTTTTTAAAAGAGCCCATTTTGGTAGTCAGGATTCCAAGATGGCTGTCAAGATTCCTTGTCTTGGAATACAGGCAGTATAATCCTCTCACCTGGAGAGTGAAAGGGCTTCTGACATGATGAAATAGCACCAATGGGATTACATTATGTTATATGACAAAGATGTAATGAAGGTTCTTAATCAGTTAACTTTTGAGTTAATAAAAAATGAGATTATCTTGGGTGAGTGAGCCTGACCTAACTAAAGTAAGTTCTTAAATCTCAGTCCAGAGGTCAGAGACAGACAACATCAGGCAGATTTTCTCCTGTTGGCCTTGAAGGAACAAACTGCCATGTTGTGAAGACCATGTGACAGGAAATGTATGCTCAGAATGAGCCCTGGCTGGCAGCCAGCAAAAAAGTTGGGTCTCCATCTATCCTCTCAAGGAACTGAATTGGAAGAGGGCCCAGAGCTTCAGCTTAGATTTCAGTCCCAGCTGGTGTATTTATTTCAGTCTTTGAGATGCTAAGAACAAGACCCAGGTAACCCATGGAGGATTTCTGACCCACAGAAGCTGTGAAATAACGCATTTTTATTGTTTTAAGTTGCCAAGTATAGTGGGTTGAATTGTGACTACCAAGAGGAATGTCCACAGGAATCTTAGTATGTGATCTCATTTGGAAACAGGGTTTTATAGATGTAATTAAGGTAAAGATCTTGAGATGAGATCATCCTGAATGAGGATGGGCACAAAAGGGTGATGACACAGAGAGACAGAAAGAAAGCCATGTGAAATCAGAGACAAAGACTGTTTTTATGTGGCTGCCATATCAAGGAGCCAAGGGTTTCTGGTAGTCACCTGAAGTTGGGAGGGAGTCAGTGAATGGCTTCACTCTCAGAATCTAGGAAGAAAACCCACACTGCTGACGACTTATTTTTGCACTTGTGCCCCTCAGAACTATGAGCAAATACATTTTTGTTGTTTTAAAAGTCTAAGTTTGTGGTAATGGGGCATCTGGGTGTCTCAGTGGGTTAAGCCTCTGCCTTTGTCTCAGATCATGATCTTAGGGTCCTGGGACTGAGTCCCGCATTGGGCTCTCTGCTCCGCAGGGAGCCTGCTTCCCCGCTCTCTCTGCCTGCCTCTCTGCCTACTTGTGATCTCTCTCTCTCTGTCAAATAAATAAATAAAATCTTAAAAAAAAAACACCCTCTAAGTTTGTGGTAATTTGTTATGGCCACCCTAGGAAACGAATACACCAAGTCTGTGATAAATTCTTACACAAAAATAGAAAATAGAGTGGTGCCTGCATGGCTCAGTTGGTTAAGCATCTGCCTTCAGCTCAGGTCGCTCAGCTCAGCTCAAGGTCCTGGATCAAGCCTGATGTCCAGCTCCCTCCTCAGCAGAGAGTCTGCTTCTCCTTCTGCCCTTCCCCTTGCTAGTGCACTCTCTCTCTTTCTCTCAAATAAATTTAAAAAATTTAAAAAGATATAGAAAATGATACACAATATTAAAATGTCAAAAGTTTTTTTTTCCCCCATATCAACATTGCAACTGCATCTTACATGGCAGCTGCATCTTACATGCAGAGAGGCAGCTGCTGCTTATGGTAGGGCTGTGAATGATCTGGTTCTCTCTGTGGGCCACACCACTCCCACAATGCCCTCAGGCACACTTACACTTGGCCTGCTTCTTCATCTGCTGGGCCCCTAGAGTCATTTATGTGGGTCTTTATTTTATGAAAACTGTGCCCAACAGCAATTTGTGCCCAACAGCAAGACTTCCATTTTCTGCAACATAGTGCAACCTAAATTTGTTACTCATTCAAATGGGCAAAAACTTGCCAATGGCTTTAATAATTGTTTATTTCTTTGTTTTCCAATAGTGATAATCACTAATTAAAAGAATTGAAATAAAGAGAAATGTCAAAGAGCAAATAAAGTTTTTCTATAGGTCTTCTTAATGGGAAACTAACTAGTGGAGTTGACCCTTGAGTAACCTTAGAAAGTTAGGGGCATCATTCCCCCACGCAGCTGAAAATCTGCATATAATTTTATATGCAGATAATATGCATATAATGCAAAAATAATATGCATATAATAATAATTGTATATGCAGATATATATGCATATAATAATGAGATTCCTCAAAAACTTAAATAATAGCCTACTATTCATCTGAGCCAATAATATAAACACTTAATCAACACGTAGCTTGTATGTATACACTATTATATGCTGTATTTTTATAATAAAGCTAGAGAAAAAAAATGTTCTTTAAAAAATCATAAGAAAGGGAAAAAACACTTACAGTACTGTATAGTATTTTTTAAAAATCTGCACAGAATTGGCCCCGCATAATTCAAACCATGTTGTTCAAGAGTCAACCATACAGCAGAGAACCAACATTTTCACAGTAGAGAAGGGAAGAGTTGATAAAGCTCTGAGAAAAAATGAAACAGAATAACTATGATATGGAATAAGATCCTTTTTAGCTGGATTCCTAACCTGAATTGAGAATAAAACCTGAGCCACTGTCACTTAAAGATATATGACAGTGTGGGAGTTGTGTTTTGATGATGGTTATGATTGAATTTCAATCAGAATTCAATGTTCAGATTCACTGCTACTGGCATCATTTCTGTTTTATACTGACACAGCATCAGAGGATGGGCAAGCCTGTCTTGCAAATAAGACATTGTTATTTTTCCCAAGTCCCCTGGGGTTTGTTGTAAGTAGGTTTCTCTGCTGATCAGCAGCACTGATCAATATTTATTTATTTATTTTATTTCTTCCCATCTTATTTTATTTCTTTTCAGTGCTCCAGCATTCATTGTTTATGCACCACACCCAGTGCTCCATGCAATACTCCTCCATAATACCCACCACCAGGCTCACCTAACCCCACCCCCTCCAAAACCCTCAGTTTGTTTCTCAGAGTCCACAGTCTCTCATGTTTTTTCTCCCCTTCCGATTTCCCCCAATTCACTTCTCTGCTTCATCTCCCAATATCCTCCATGTTATTCCTTGTGCCCCACAAGTAAGTGAAATCATATGATAATTGACTTTCTCTGCTTGACTTATTTCACTCAGTGTAATCTCCTCCAGTCCCATCCATGTTGATACAAAAGTTGGGTATTCATCCTTTCTGATGGGGACATAATACTCCATTGTATATATGGACCATATCTTCTTTACTGATCAATATTTATTGAGTGCTGACTGGATACCTGGAATTGTGTAAGTCATTTCACTTTTAAGATTATATGTAATAATAAATAAAATTATGTGTAATCATATTTGTAAGATTATTTGTCCCTTATTTCTCCTAAGAAGAAGGAATGGCAAAAAAATTAAAAAAGAAGGAATGGCTACTATTACTGTTAACAACATGCAAATAAGAATATTTAGTGTACTAATCTGCCACTTTGAGCTGGAAAAGGAATTACAGCTTGCATACACCACTTCCCAATGAACCCATCCCCAAATATGTCACCTTAGATTTAGTGGTTTGTTTTTTTTCAGTTGACTGACTCCTGGAACTCTTCGGACTGTTAGAACTTTTGCATAAATCGCTCTATGCCTTTGTGCCTATTCCCTAAAAGTTTCAAATCTCATCACCACCTTGACTTCCAGGTTCCTCAGCTGGTTCACAGACAAGGGAAAGGATCAGACCAAAGAGGAGGAACAAAGGTGAAGAGGTGATGACATCAGACACAGAGCTTCAAATGGAGAGGAAAGTGATGTATTTGATATGCTTACAAAAGACATCCAGTTTTGCAGCGTTTCAGTGGACTTCTATGTACCACCTATATGTCAGTTCATTGGCGAAGAAACATCAGGAAACAAAATATTTGTGAGGCATGTTAGGAAAGGGCCTAATGTGACTGGTTCTCACCTACAGACAGCAGCCATCCATCAGTGTTGCGTTATGCCATGCAAAATTGTCAGGTGCTGTTTCCTTTCCTTTCTTACACTTATTTTTAAAATTTCATTTATTCAGCTGAATCACGTGATAAAGGGGGAGTAAAACGCTTGTTCTGGGGAATCTTAGATGAACTTTCTAGATTTTTCAATTAAAAATTTTACAGGTTTGGTTGGGGACGAAGGAAAAGTTTAAACAGCATCTTGTTCTGGCCCACTCAGCTTTCATGTTTCCTGAATTATCTTCAGAATCTTATTTATTCATTATTCAGAAGTGAAAACAAACTAGATGCAGTGAACAAGGAACCATTTTCTTTTGTGGGTGTTTCATTTTTGGCTTCTTAGAGCAGTACCAGGGCCAATACTAATTAGTTGTCATTGTTTGTTTTAGTTCTCTACATAGGTGGGAGGATAGAAGACCAGCTTTTATACTGCTGTTTTTATTTATTATTTTCTTACTTTTTCTTAGGTTGAAAAACCCTGGCTCTGCTGTTTTATTCATTGTAACAAAAATGTGCTTAATTAAACATAACATTTTACAGATGCTTCAACAAATGTCTTTTAGTACAAAAGCACCTATCTGGCTGAAAGAAGGGAAGCTTTTCCTTCCAACCCTTCCTGCATTTAAAGAGAACAAAAACAATTGGTGTTATTGCTTTGGTACAAATGTATATGTATCAGGAGGCATGAATGTATGCTACAACAAAAAAAAATTACATTCCTCTGTTTATTTGGAAACCTTATGAATGCTTAGAGAAAGATCAACCCAATAGGATATTATATAAATGTATCATTCATATATATATATATATATGAATATATATGTATAGCTATTTATAACAAGAACAATTATATTGAAGATCATAGAGCAACACTTTACATTCTTTAGGCAGTAATGTATAATGGCAAGTGTTATCTGACAACATTAAAGAATAGTGAAAGAAAATTTTGAAAATCATTATTTAATGGAAATCTATGTCTTATATCTTTCTCTTAGCATTTTCTTTCAATGTTAACATTTTAAATGAAGAGTAGATCTTGCCACTGCAATGATTAAAAATGTAAATCCATGGTTTTCAGGTCCATGGTCCTCCATGATCCCCTCTGCCTCCCTTTCCAGCCCAATCTCCTCCCAGGATACCGCAAATATCTTTTACTCCAGGCCACAGGGTGCACATTGCCATTTGTTATCTCCACTCTCTTTCCCTTTTTTCTCCCCTTCCTTCCTTCCTTCCTTCCTTCCTTCCTCTCTCTTTCCATTGTCTGATTCAGACTTTTATACTTGTCATATTCTTTCCTGCTTCAAGACACTTCTCTTTGAATATAACCTTACAATTTTATGATTTGCAAAAAACTAAAGATAATTAAACTTTTCTACTCATTTATACTGCATATAAACTGCATTTGTAACTGTGCTTGAAAAGCTAGAGTTTGTGAGCAGCTCATTATCAGGACCCTGTTAAGTTGTATTGGAGGAATGTGTGTGTGGAGAGATTGGCCAAATATTCTGTCAGAGAAGTCAATCCCAAAGTGTATAGTAAACCACTCTTGCAGTAGATCTAGTTTATGTAGGTTTATTTGCTCTAAGTAAATATCTGACAATGACCATTTTAAAAGATGAATCAGACAAAATGCCTCAGACATAATGTCCTCTCGAAAAACGAAAAATGAAAAAAAACATATGTTACTTCTTTACTGTTTACACAAATGACACTTAAAACACAAAACAAAAGCTGGAATTTATCTCTGTATCTGTGACCCCTCTACTTTGGCTCTGTAATATGATTATTGAAGATTGGTAAGGGCTATGCACACTGGAAGTATGAGATCATTTTCTTTCTTTTATTGGAGTTGATCTTTTTCCAGTCATGAGGAACTATGTACAGCATTCAAATTGCATCATGATATTTCAGACCAACCTACCTTCAACATACAGTCCCTTTTGCCTGACATGTCCTTCATTTCTTCATCTTATAAATTCTACTCTTATCAAATTCATCTACTTGAGGAGATGATGCCAGACATAGGCATCATCTCCTCAAGGGAATATTCTCTGAATCCCCCAAAACTGTTAGTATGTACTCTATCAGCCCAGATAACACTCTGAGTGAGCATTCATTATAGTAATTATGCACTGCTACAATTTTGATTTCCTGTATCTCTCTTGAACCACAAGTTTCTCTGGGAAGGAAGGGAATTTTTTCTAGCTTTGTGTGCCTAAAATTTAGCAGAGTCTTTCATAGAAGGGGCGCTAATACTAATTTGTTGAATGAGTGAACCTAGTTAATGTATCTGGTTTATACCATTTCAAACACTATTGGGCCAAAGAAGCTAATCAATATAATGAGATGGAGTTCATGGCATTTTATCTAAAAATAAATCTGATCTCAAAGTCCCTTCAAATTACATTTTTCAAATGCAAATCATAGAATTAATTTCTCTGCTTTTCATTTACAAACTCTATATTTAATAACCATGTCACAGTGTCCAGTTAAGGGAAACTTTAAATTCCAGGTTAATGTCTTAATTAAATCATTTTTATAGTAAGTTTTAATATGTTAACCCTATATTCTGGCCAGTTATTTAACAAATATATATTGAAAACTGGCCACATGCCAAACCCTCCCTATTTGAGGCACTGGGAATATAGCAGTGAGCAAAACCTTGCTCTCATGAAACATACATTCTAAAAAGAAGTAGCATATTGTAAGTCAAAAATAAATAAATGTATAGACAGAGACTCTCTCTTTAAAGCAATGTATTTCATGAACTCTGGGTTAAACTTGAAAATAACTTTTATTTTATTTTTTAAAATTTTTTATTTTTGTATAAACATATAATGTATTTTTATCCCCAGGGGTACATGTCTGTGAATCACCAGGTTTACACACTTCACAGCACCAACCATAGCACATACCCTCCCCAATGTCCATTACCCAACACCTCTCTCCCGACCCCCCTCCCCTCAGCAACCCTCAATTTGTTTTGTGAGATTAAGAGTCACTTATGGTTTGTCTCCCTCCTGATCCGATCTTGTTTCTTTTATTCTTTTCCTACCCCTCAAACCCCCCATGTTGCATCTCTACTTCCTCATATCAGGGAGATCATATGATAGTTGTCTTTCTCCGATTGGCTTATTTCACTAAGCATGATACCCTCTAGTTCCATCCACGTCATTGCAAATGGCAAGATTTCATTTCTTTTGATGGCTGCATAGTATTCCATTGTGTATATATACCACTTCTTCTTTATCCATTCATCTATTGATGGACATTTAGGTTCTTTCCATAGTTTGGCTATTGTGGACATTGCTGCTATAAACATTTGGGTGCATGTGCCCCTTCAGATCACTAAGTTTGTATCTATAGGGTAAATACCCAGTAGTGCAATTGCTGGGTCATAGGTAATTCTATTTTCAACTTTTTGAGGAATCTCCATGCTGTTTTCCAGAGTGGTTGCACCAGCTTGCATTCCCACCAACAGTGTAGGAGGGTTCCCCTTTCTCTGCATTCTCGCCAGCAATTGTCATTTCCTGACTTGTTAATTTTAGCCATTCTGACTGGTGTGAGGTTTTGATTTGTATTTCCCTGATACCGAGTGATGTGGAGCACTTTTTCATGTGTCTGTTGGCCATCTGGATGTCTTCTTTGCAGAAATGTCTGTTCATGTCCTCTGCCCATTTCTTGATTGTATTATTTGTTCTTTGGGTGTTGAGTTTGCTAAGCTCTTTATAGATTTTGGACACTAGCCCTTTATCTGATATGTCGTTTGCAAATATCTTCTCCCATTTTGTCAATTGAGTTTTGGTTGTGTTAACTGTTTCCTTTGCCATGCAAAAGCTTTTGATCTTGATGAAATGCCAATCATTCATTTCTGCCCTTGCTTCCCTTGCCTTTGGTGATGTTCCTAGGAAGACGTTGCTGCGGCTGAGGTCGAAGAGGTAGCTGCCTGTGTTCTCCTCAAGGATTTTGATGGATTCCTTTCTCACATTGAGGTCCTTCATCCATTTTTAGTCTATTTTTGTGTGTGGTGTAAGAAAATGGTCCAGTTTCATTCTTTTGCATGTGGCTGTCCAATTTTCCCAACACCATTTATTAAAGAGGCTGTCTTTTTTCCATTGAACATTCTTTCCTGCTTTATCGAAGCTTAGTTGACCGTAGGTCCATTTCTAGGCTCTCTATTCTGTTTTATCTGCTTTATCGAAGCTTAGTTGACCGAAGGTCCATTTCTAGGCTCTCTATTCTGTTCCATTGATCTATGTGTCTGTTTTTGTGCCAGTACCATACTGTCTTGATGATGACAGCTTGTAATAGAGCTTGAAGTCCGGAATTGTGATGCCACCAACTTTGGCTTTCTTTTTCAATATTCCTTTGGCTATTCAAGGTCTTTTCTGGTTCCATATAAATTTTAAGATTATTTGTTCCATTTCTTTGAAAAAAATGGGTGGGATTTTGATAGGAATTGCATTAAATGTGTAGATTGCTTTAGGTAGCATAGACATTTTCACAATATTTGTTCTTCCAATCCAGGAGCATGGAACATTTTTCCAATTCTTTGTGTCTTCCTCAATTTCTTTCATGAGTACTTTACAGTTTTCTGAGTATAGATTTTTAGCCTCTTTGATTAGGTTTATTCCTAGGTATCTTATAGTTTTGGGTGCAATTGTTAATGGGATTGACTCCTTAATTTCTCTTTCTTCTGTCTTGTTGTTGGTGTAGAGAAGTGCAACTGATTTTACATCCTGACACTTTACTAAATTCCTGTACAAGTTCTAGCAGTTTTGGAGCGGAGTCGTTTGGGTTTTCCACATATAGTATCATATAATCTGCAAAGAGTGATAGTTTGACTTCTTCTTTGCCAATTAGGATGCCTTTAATTTCTTTTTGTTGTCTGATTGCTGAGGCTAGGTCTTCTAGTACTATGTTAAAAAGCAGTGGTGATAATGGATATCACTGCCGTGTTCCTGACCTTAGCGGAAAAGCTTTCAGTT
>PISX010026733.1:0-24051 GCA_004024625.1 Mellivora capensis | reverse complement strand
CTTTTCAGCGTAACAGAGTTCATAGTTTTACACCACACCCAGTGCTCCATGCAATGCGTGCCCTCCACAATACCCACCACCTGGCTCCCCCACCCTCCCACCCCCCGCCCCTTCAAAACCCTCAGGTTGTTTTTCAGAGTCTATAGTCTCTCATGGTTCATCTCCCCCCCAGTTTCCCTCAACTCCCTTCTCCTCTCCAGTGTGTTAGTTTTTAATTTTGGCTTGTGTCTTTTAATTCTTGTATCACCTTCTGTTTCTGAAAGTTTAGCTTTGTTGTTATATCTTCACTGTAGCCTTTGACATAATGAAGTATCCCACTTTGTGTCCTATAATGCTTTTTGGTATAAATCTAACTTGTTTGGTATCAAAATTGTGACTTCCGCTTTCTTTTATCTGCATTTTCTATGATATGTCTTTATTCTCTTTTAACCTTCTGAAATCTATTGTTTTAGTTGTATCTCTTGTATACAGCAGTGTTGTGTTATTTTTTAGCCAATCTGAAAATCTTTTTCTTTTTACAGGTGAGTTGAGCCTATTATGTGTATTGGTATGATCAATTGATCAATATGTTTGACTTTAGTTATGTAATTTTTATTATATATGTAGTTTATATAAGTATATGTCATAATGAATAGTGATATATAATATATAATGAATAGTGTCCTACAACATATAGTGAATTATGCATATGTAATATACATGTTAAATACCTACATCTCTACATCTTTCTCTCTCTATCTCTAATCCTTCACTGCTTTATTCTCTGTTTCTTTCTCAGTATGTCTTTGATATTTAGGAAGGTTTGTATTTTATACTAACAGTTACCTTTAAATGAACATTTGTATATAATACTATACCAGACTAATTTTCTGGCAACTGTCTCTTGATTCTCTATTTTAAGGAATACTGAAATTACTTAGTTACATCTTCATTCCCCACTGCATAAGCATTAGATCTGTTACTACCGGTAGGCAGTTAGCAACATTTTTCTACTTTATGTATTCTCTTTCTTTTTCCTCCTTTTTTTTTTTACATCTTAATTTTATTTTTTTTCCCAGTGTTCCAAGATTCATTGTTTATGCACCACACCCAGTGCTCCATGCAGTCTGTGCCCTCCTCCAAATCCACCACCAGGCTCACCCATCCCCCCACCTCCAAAACCCTGTTTGTTTCTCAGAGTCTGCAGTGTCTCATAGTTCATCTCCCCCTCTGATTTCCCCCAATTCACTTTTCCTTTCCTTCTCCTAATATCCTCCATGTTATTCCTTATGCTCCACAAGTAAGTGAAACCTTATGATAATTGACTTTCTCTGCTTGACTTATTTTGCTCAACATAATCTCCTCCAGTCTTGTCCATGTGGATACAAAAGTTGGGTATTCATCTTTTCTGATGGCTGCGTAATAGTCCATTGTATATATAGACCATATCTTCTTTATCCATTCATCTGTTGAAGGGCATCTTGGCTCTTTCCACAGTTCAGTGATTGTGGCCATTGCTGCTATGTACATTGGAGTACAGATGGTCCTTTTCACTACATCTGTATCTTTGGGGTAAATACCCAGTAGGATCATAGGGTAGCTCTATTTTTAATTTCTTAAGGAATCTCCACACTGTTTTCTAAAGTGTCTGTATTAACTTGCATTTCCACCAACAGTGTAAGAGGGTTCCCCTTTCTCCACATCCTCTCCAACACTTGTTTCTTGTCCCAATAATGTTGGCCATTTTAAGTGGTGTAAGGTTATATCTCAATGTAGGTTTAATTTGAATCTCCCTGATGGCTGATGATGATGAACATTTTTTCATGTGTCTGCTAGCCATTTGTATGTCGTCTTTGGAGAAGTGTCTGCTCATGTCTTCTGCCTGTTTTTTGACATGATTATCTGTTTTGGGGTGTTGAGATTGAGGAGCTCTTTATGGATCTTGGATATCAGCCCTTTGTCTGTAGTGTCATTTGCAAAGATTTCCCATTCCGTGGATTGCCTCTTTGTTTTGTTGATTGTTTCCTTTGCTGTGCAGAAGCTTTTGATCTTAATGAAGTCCCAAAAGTTCATTTTTGCTTTTGTTTCCTTTGCCTTTGGGGACGTTGCTGTGGCTGATATCGAAGAGGTTACTGGCTGTATTCTCCTCTAGGATTTTTTTTTTTGCTCTTTTTTTTAACTTTAATTTTTATTTTTATTTCTTTTCAGCATAACAGTATTCATTGTTTTTGCACCACACCCATTGCTCCATGCAATACATGCCCTCCCTAAAACCCACCACCAGGCTCCCCTAACCTCCCACCTTGCACTATATGTAGTCCAATTTTCCCAGCACCGTTTATTGAAGGGACATTTTTTTTTTAAATTGTACTGTATCTATGTGGTCAATCCATATCCATCACATTAATACTGCCTCTTGCCTGTTCATTATTCATTATTCATTCTTAGTTCTACAGATAATAAGTATGCATTTCTCATATATATTCAGCCCATAATATATTCATATATATCTCCCTCTGCTAGTCTTCATGAAGATTATCCCTCCAATACCTTCACTGATCTTGTTGGTTTAAAGCTCATTCACTAATAAATCCCTTAGAATATTTCCACAGAGAGAATATTCCCTGAGGTCTCTCATGTTCACAGTAGTTTGTTTGTAGCATGGAACTTGGTTTGGCTGGCTATAAAATCCTGGGATCATGTTTTTTTTCCTTGTATGTCTTAAGAATGTTACTTTACTTATCTTCTGATGTGAAGTGTTGCCGTCAAAATGTATGAATACGATCTTGTTTCCTTTTCCTTTTAACTGACATGGATATTTTGCCTAGATATTCAAATGTGGTTTTTTTTGAAATCCAATAGTTTTGGACCATCATAATATAATACAATGTAATAAAATATATCATATATTATAAATTTATTATTATTATGTCTCAGTTTTTACCACCATGGGCTGATTTTTCCAGGTACATACAACTGTTCCTTTATTTGAATTATAATTCTTAGTATGTTTTATTGCTTTGTTTCTCCCTTTGGGATATCTATTACATATATTCTCTACTATTTTTTTTTTGCAGTATGGGAACCCAGCCTTCTGTTAGTTCTCACCCCAAGTGAGTGATGAATTAGCTCCATTCTTTTCCTCATCAGTGAATGTATCTCTACCTCCCTCTCCTAACTTGGCAACCTTACTGTAGCTCTGTGGTTGAAGGGTGGGGTACATCATTAGTAAAACTGTCCTTTGGGAACCGTGTTCCCATATGTATCACAGATACTTTCATCTGAAGAGGGGCTTCAAAGCTCAGTCTTATTCATACAAGTAAAAGCACAGAGAAAAAATACTGTGTAGAAACCTGAGTGGACAAATGTATAGAAAAAACTTTACTATTTACGAAAAAAGTAAATAACTCTACTAGAATATCTGCTCTATTACTGTGGAGAGCTTTCTGTGTGTTGGTTTCTGCCTTTACTCCAGTACCTTTAACAGTGCCTCCCATGTAATAAATGCTCAATAAATACTATTTGGATGAATGAATGAAGAAATTGGCTTTTGGGAGGGTCAATGAAAGCAGACCCACTTTCCAGGGAAAACACTGGGTCCCCATTTTCCCATGGAAGCAACTGACAGGAACTCAGGAATACCCTCTTATGTGGTCATGCAGTCTACACATTGCCCCAGTTTCTACAAAACACTTCATCTTATTAAGGGCATGCTTTACTCATCTAGGCAAACTGCCTGTCCCTTGAATTCATAAGGATCTGAAACTTCTCTATCAAAAGAAAACAAATGAGACTCGACTAAAACCCTATCATAAATAGTGTCAGAATCAGTGAAAATTTGATTTGCTGCATGGATGACACCAGTGTCATTGAGTACAAGTCTGAATATAAACTTGTAGACTGTGCTGAGCAATAGATTGCATAGCTATGGTGGCTGGTGTGATGCATGAAACATGTATTGTGTTCTTTTTGCTTTTATCTACCTACAGTCTTCCAAACTTCTAGTTTTCACTTTTTTGTTTATTTTCCTAGGACAGGTTCATAATGTTAGGTGATTTGCCCATGAAATAAGGAGGCACATAGGAAAGATTCAGGCAGTGAATAATGGAAACTATTTATTGAGAAGTGATAAGACCATGTGTGTTTGCTGCAGGTGTAAGTCAAATACAGTTGCCTACGAGCTGAAGACAAAATCTTAAGGGAGCAATAATCACACGGAATTGTTAATGCAGGGAATTGTAACTTTATTTTGATATAAAAATATATCAGGTTACAGAAAAGGCCTAGAAAAGGGAAGTTAGGAGAATGATTTCATCAATTGTCAGGTCGAAGGGTAAAATTTGTTACTGTATAAGTATCTGTGTAAGTAAGCTCCATGCCACATCCATCTTCTTCAATAGTGTGATTGGTTCCTCCATGGAATCAAGGCCCAATTCAGTTGAACAGCATCATTTCCACTCCATGTGTTTAAAAAGCACAAAAGGAGGGTCTACATGTGTGGGACAGAGGTAAACAAAGTTGGTGGTCACAGGGAAGGATCTCAGCAGCAAGAGGAGGCACAGCACATGGGACGGGGGCAAGTGGAGATGACACAGGTGGGGCGATAGCAAGTGGTGTGGCAGGAGACCTGGCCACTGACTGGGCGCAGGCAGCAGGAGGGGCAGCAGCAGGAGGGCTGGCAGCAGCTAGAGCCACAGCAGCTGGAGCCACCACAGCTGGATCCACAGCAGGAGGGGCGGCAGCAACTAGAAATGCAGCAGCTAGGCCTGCAGCAGCTGGAGCCACAGCCGCTGGAACCACAGCAGGAGGGGCGGCAGCAGCTGGAGATGCAGCAGCTAGGCCTGCAGCAGCTGGAGCCACAGCAGTTGGAACTACAGCAGGAGGGCTGGCAGCAGCTGGACACACAGCAGCTGGGGCGGCAGCAGGTGGTCCTGCAGCAGGTGGTCTGGCAGCAGGTGGGGCGGCAGCAGCTAGAGGTGCAGCAGCTGGGCCTGCAGCAGCTGGAGCCACAGGAGGAGGGGCGGCAGCAGCTGGACACACAGCAGCTGGGGCGGCAGCAGGTGGTCCTGCAGCAGGTGGTCTGGCAGCAGCTGGGGCAGCAACAGGTCTCCTGGCCACAGCCCTGGTCAGAGCAGACGGAGCCACAACAGGAGTTGACCATGATGCCAGAGGGTGGAGGTTCTGGTAATAGTAAGAGAGTGAGTTTAGTGAATTTGAAAATCCCTGTGCTGCTTGTCCTCTTTTATACTCTGCTGAAGCTGCTGTGTTTTTATCCTGGACCATTTCCTAGTTTTCTTTTCCTGAAGAAGTATTAGTCATTAAATTAAATCACCGTGTTTTTCTGGTTAAATATTTTCAAATGAGGAAAAATAAGATATCCTTTTCTGGGTATGTTAAGGTTTCCAATCTGGTCATTCTCAAAATTGTCTTTTCTGTTTTCTTGTCAAAGGGGCCCATCACATGGGTTCTACCATTGATGTTTACCTGTGATCTGGGTATCACTCCATGATGTTGTTTGGACAAATTATTCACATGATGCCAAGGTCTTTTTGATGTCAAAAGAGAGGTAGAATTATAGTAGGGAATAGAAAAAAGTTCATCTTTATGAGATACCTGTGGGCTACGAAGAAGACAGGCCCTATCTGTGAGTCATAAATTCTCATCAGAGAATAGACTCTGGCTGTTTCAAAGTATGTGCAAGGTATTACTTCTTGTGTTCAATTTGAAACTGTTACCAACAACTCATTGTTTGTAAATATTAAAAAGTGTTTGGAGCTTCTTTGAAGGGACTCTCACTGGTCCACTATGGGACAACTTGAATAGCAAAATGAATAGTAATAGTAATGGATTTTAACCCATTAAAAAAAAGCCCACAAGTCCATATTGAGACTAATTAAAGAAATGAAAAGAAAGATGAGGAAGTTATCCATGGTAGTAGAATGTCAACTAATAAATGGAGAAGCAAAAACTGAGTTTTAAAAAAAATCACCATTTACCCCTCATAATAAAACTTGATTCAGGTAAATATCATCAATGGAGGCTACAGCTAATAGGTGAAAGTTTGTTGGGGGACAAGATATTTGGACATTTTAAAAATATCTCCTCATTGGTTATTTATTAATTTAAAAGGGGAAAATGCTAACTTTACTGTGGAGAAACTTGAGAAAAAAACCTTAACCATGGGATCAATGTTAGCATTGTTAATAATAGGACAAATGGACATGTGTCTCCCTAAGTCACACACTGAAAGGACACATCATGTATGTAGTATTCCTGTCAAAATGCATCACCCAAATGTTCTTGGAATCATCAGAAACAAAAGCAAAAATCATACCACACAGAAATAACTGCTATGAAAGAAAAACTCAAAATTAAAGAAGCAGTAAGTCCAAGGAAAAGAAACCACACACAGGTTGCATGGGATGTCCACAGGGAAAAATGTTACAAAGTATGCAAGAGGGAAAAATATACAAAATATGCAAGAGGGTATTCCACCATGAGTAGCATAGTAGATTCAAGAAAAGAAAATGTAACCCCAAGAATTGAGATAATTGAAGATTATGAAGACCATAAATAAATTGGAGTTCAAAGAGGTTCTTAAACCTGTGGTTTGATGTTTCCATCAGTTTTGTTAAATTTCCCATCATCTATCTCTTTGTTTATAGCTTCTTTCCTGTTCTCTTTTCCTGGGACTCAAGTTTATGTGTACATTTGATCTTCTTTCACTTTGTTCCATGTGTACCTCATGCTCTTGTCTGTATTTTTTTTAACTTTTTTCTTTTTGTATTTTAGTGTGGATATTTTTTATTTCCAGTGTGCTCTTTCTTCTGTCCAATCTGCTAAACCCCTTTATTGAGTTCTGAATTTCAGGTTTTGAATTTTTTAATTCTAGGATTTTCACTAGACTTTTGTTTTCATTGTTCTTTTTACATATTCTTGTTCTATGATGAAATTTGCCATTTTTCATCTATTACTTTAAATATATTAATCATAGTTATTTTAAAGTTAGTTTTAATAGTTTATATGGATCATCTCTGAGTATATTTCTACTGTCTTTTCCTTGGTTTTATTAATTTGATCCTTTTTTCCTCTGGCATATCTATTTTTAATTGAATACCAGACATTTTATATGAAAAACTGGAGAGGCCTGAGGTGACTTTATCTTCCAATGTAAAGGATTTAATTTTCTTCTAAGACTATGGGATGCTCAATCCTGCCTGCATAGGTCAATTCCCAGTGCTTAAAATCAATTGTTCTCTTAATTTTATCCAGTTCTTATAGTTATCCTCATTGAGACGTTTGGTCTGATACCAGCTACTTTGTCATAGCTTTGTTGTAGCTTTGTCTACATCCAGTAGAATTCTGTCCTTTGATTTTTTTTTTCAAGTTGCCACTTTTTTTTTGGACACTGTGCTCTATTACTTGCCTTCATTCTGACTGTTCCTTTCCAGTGCCTGTGTTTGCTCTTGCTCTTCCTTCAGCTTTCCCATAGCCCAGGTCATAGATGTCTGCTCTGTAGACAGTTCCTATGACCCAGGAAACCAACTACAGGCCCGAAGCATTAAAACCCGTTTTCAGATTTGTGAGCACCTCTCTTACATACTGTAGTTGGCAAGCTCTATGATGACTGATGGTACTCACGTCCTTGTGTGATCCCCTCCCCTTGAGTGTGAGCTAGACATGGTGATTCATTTGGAAAATAATGGAATTCAGCAGCACTCTCAAGATTAGGTTATTATATGCTTGTGGCTTCCATCTTGGGTTTTCTTGCTACTTTTCTCACTATCTTAGATTACTTGCTCTGGGGGGAGCCAGATGGCATGGTGCCTGAACAGCCCACATGGTGAGTGAGGAACTAGTCTCCTGCCAGCAGCCATGTGAGTGAGCTTGGAAGTAGATTTTTCTGCCTTCATAGGAATACAGCCCTGGTCAACGGACTTGCAGGCAATCTCAAGAGAGAGCTGGGCTTGCCACTTTTGGATTGATAACCCTCAGAAAATATGTGAGATAATAAATGTTTGTTGTTTTAAGCTGCCAGATTTGGGGATAACTTGTTACACAACAAGTGTAGATAACTAATATGCAAACCAAGTCCATGTGTGTGAAATTCTGGATTTTCCATTAAATCCAGGGTGGTTTTTTGTTGTTGTTATTGTTTTCTTTCCAATTCTTCCACTTACACTCTTTTTCTTTAAATTTTTCTTTATTGTTAAAGAAAAAGTATTGATAGAGCCTCTCTCTTTCAAAAAAAAAAAAAACCAACCCAAATTTTTATGCTTAAGCCAGCTGATGATGCAACTAATTTTCATCTACCATCTCAGATCTATTAGGAATTTTGTAACTTGAGTGGGGTTGAGAAATAATGTCCCTAGGCAAGTTAAATTAATTTATGGAGTTAAACACAATCATGACTCAGTCCCACTGTATTACTTATTAGCTCTGCAACTCTCAGAATATGCATTTAGTACAAAGCTTGCTAAATCTTTCTCCTGCTTTCACTAGCATGAGTTCATCAGAAATTTATTTTTAACTCTTTTTTTTAAAAACTGGGATAAAGTCCATAGGGATTTGGGAGTATTCTGGGCTTACTAAGAACCAAACTAGTGCATTGATTGGTTTCTTGTCAGTCCCACACTCCTCATAATATTTGTTGACAAAATGCTCCTAAACATGGCTATAAGTACACATCCCAGAAAAGTCATTAAGATAGGGAAATATTAAAATTTGAGTACTTTCCATTTTCTGCTATCCTCCAACTACTCAGGGTGATTGATTTTCCTGAAAGATCATTATTTTGTTGTTAATTGTTGGAGATGAAGTTAGAGAAGCTGAGAGGGTAATAAATTGGATTACACAGGAGATGGATAGACCATAAGGAGGACCCCCTGCTTTTCCAAGAAAACCAGACAAGGGAAGAACAAGGGAGATGGGGAAAGGAAGGGAGACAGAGGAATGAGACATCTATGAGGAGTGGAATTGTAGGGCAAAGTAGGCTTTCAGAAATATTGAAGAAAGGCTTGCTGTGGTATACAACTCTTCTCCTCCATGCCCCTGAATTTTTTACATAAAAATCTTTATGATTCTTCAGTGCTTTTGGACATTATGTATATTGTTATTTCTGTGTTGGTTGGTTGGTTGGTTGGTTTTTAATGTCACACTCCACATTAAGATTTTCCTGAAGGTGAGAACAAGGACTAGAAAGCCTGATTCAGTGGCATGTTGGCTATAATTTCCCAGGAAATGAGGACACTGCCAAACAGCAGACACAAGAACATTGTATTTCTAGGCCAAGAAAGTGGAGCTTTATTCAAAAGTAACAATAAAATACAGAAATCTTACTATAAAAGGAACACATACTTTTGGATTTGAAGCTGTGACAGCAGTGCCCTTGCGGGCTCTGCTGGAATTTCTGTGTTTGGGGCAGGGTGACTTGGTGCCCAGAAATCAAAAGGCCAGAAATAGAATTTGGGCAATTCTAGTAATTTCTTTCTATGAATTCCACCCAATTTCATATTCTGGGTCCACGTGAGGAAAAGGTGAGAGTTTGGCCTGAGGCTGGGATGTAGACACATAGTTGTTGGGAATGGCCACCCCCAAGGCATCCATATGGTGTATGGAGTCTGTTGCTATGATGAACCCAATGAAGAGAGAGGGTGGGTTCAGGGAAGGGTCTCAGCAGCAGGAGGAGGCACAGCACATGGGGCGGGGGCATGTGGAGATGACACAGGTGGGGCGATAGCAAGTGGTGTGGCAGGAGACCTGGCCACAGACTGGGCGCAGGCAGCAGGAGGGGCAGCAGCAGGAAGGGCGGCAGCAACTGGAGCCACAGCAGGAGGGGCGGCAGCAGCTAGAAATGCAGCAGGAGGGGCGGCAGCAGTTAGAGCCACAGCAGCTGGAGCCACCACAGCTGGACTCACAGCAGGAGGGGCGGCAGCAGCTGGAGATGCAGCAGCTAGGCCTGCAGCAGCTGGAACCACAGCATCTGGAACCACAGCAGGAGGGCTGGCAGCAGCTGGACACACAGCAACTGGGGCGGCAGCAGGTGGTCCTGCAGCAGCTGGGCCTGCAGCAGCTGGAACCACAGCTGGAAGGGCAGCAACATGTCTCCTGGCAGAGGCCGTGACCGCAGCCCTGGTCAGAGCAGACAGAGTCACAAGAGGAATTAACCATGGTGTCAGAGGGTGGAAGTTGTGGGTGTGTTTCCAGGAGAGTGAGTTTGGAGGTGTCTTTGCCACATGGCCCCTTTTATACCCTGCTGAGGGACTTCTGTGATTATGAAAAGACGATTTCCTTCGTTTTGTTTACATGACTACAAATGCAATTAGTAAATTAGATCATTCTATTTTTCTAGTAAAAACTCCCAATGAATAGAAAATAGTTATTTCCCTTTTCTCAAGTTCCCCAGGGTTTTCATGTGAATCACTTCTTATTTCTTCCTTTGTTTTCAGTGTCACAAGTCTTTAATCTCTGGGTATCATGTGACACAGGTAGGTCCCTGTCTTTTCTCTGTTTCTCATATTGCAGTGATTTGGGAAGAGCTTCTGATGGAGGAGAATCTCTAGTGGAAAATTAATATTTCAATAGATGGAATGCTGGTAGAAAAAAAGGAAGTTAGCTCCTTCTTTTTGAGGGTAAGAAGTGAGGAGACTTATGATTCATTGTGTATATTCTGGTGGTCATTGGGTTAATGAAATTTATATAGCATTCCAAGCTGTGTTATTTCTCATCACTCTGATGTACTTTGAAACAGTTAGCAGCAACTCAGGGTTTTTAAATAACAAAGAGTCATCTGGGACTGATCCGTGTTGATTTTCAGAAATGTCTTCTGGGCTGGGCTAGTGTAATTGGGCTGATAGTTTTTGATCTGTCTTTTGAAATGTCAAAATACGCCATGGTTATACTTTATAACACTTTTATTGAAAAATTTTCAAATATTCTAACCTAAAATGTATGTCAGTTTTTGTGGTACCATTTATGTTTTAAGATTTTCTTGGAAGCATGAAGGGGAATATAAATGATATTTTTGTTCTTGCTTGTACTTACACAGTAATTGTAGCCATAAAGAGTTTTATAATCAAGGCCACATCTGGTTCACTCCTAAGAGGTATTTTTCAGTGCCACAGGTATTCAGGGAAAAAAATATTCAAGGAAAGAGCAAGTTACATTCATGATAGTCCCTCTTCCTGCAAAGTCTCTTGTTGAGTTCAGTGTTTTCCTAGTTATTTTTCCCATTGAGTTCAAATGCCACCTTCCTCCTGTATCTTCCTTGGCACGACACAAAGTGAAGTCTTTTCTCCATTGTACTTTGGTTGTTCTTTGTACATACGTGGGTTCCATCATATCATTTTCTACCAGAAATGCATTTATGTTTCTGGTTCTCTCTAGGATATAAACTCCATTAGGGTAAGGACTATGCTTTGCTCATCTTTGTATCCCCAGAGCCTGAATTAGGATGATTTTGATAAAGGAGATCTCTGTTTAATGAGCGTAGATGTTGTCTCAGCTATCAGAGAAGATGCATTGACCTTTTGTTGTTCAAGAGAAAGGACAGCAGTTGAGATGGGGCATAACTCTGGCTTGTGATGGTGAGAGGGAAGTGTCTGGAAGGTATACTTTAAGAAGAAGTAGTGAGAGATAAATTGAGATTGCTAGAATGAGGGAGAGAGTGTGTATAGCCTTAAATTTCAGGAGGAATGGTGGGTCTATTAAAAGCCATTAGGCAGGAATGCAATATATACATGCCATATATAGTTTACTTTAAGTTTTTGATTTGCCATTAGAAATGCCAAAATACACTTGGCTTTCTGGGGAGAGATACTAAGGTTGAAGTGGAGCAAGGTGAGCGGTGTACTTATAGCCTCCGGTGATGGTAATGAGCATAATAGAGTCACTTCAAAGCAAAGGCTTGAACCAAATTGAAGATGAGGTATAAGGAAGGTTTTTCATAAAATTTATAAAACATACTCCATCCGTTTTTTATGTATTTTATAACTCTCCATGTATATAATGCATGCCTTTTCCTCCTAATTTGAAGTTTTAAGGGATAAATTAGAAAGCATTTATGTGCTAAAAAAAGAACTGAAGCTATTTAGAGATAAGGAAGAGATATTTGGCATAATTACACACTAATTATACCTGTTCTTTTAAGGAGCCTACACAAAATGAAAACACAATGGATTGTGGAATTCTTGTCCTTCTTTGCTTCCTTCTCCAGGCTCTGAGTATTACCTGCTGAGTACTTTGTTAGATGCTACAGTAACACAACACCCAGCACGTTATGCAGTTGTTTCGGTGGTTTACACAGATTAGTGCATTTGCCAGTACTAACAACCCAGTGCAGTAAGCTTCACTATAATCTCCCCTTTACAGATGAGGAAACTGAGGCACAGGGAGAATTAAAACCAATAAATAGGAAGCAATGATTTGTTTCCAGGCAACCCAGCACTGGAGTCCACATTTTTAAGCCCTGTATACCCTGCCTCTGAAAAGTCAGATGGGAAAGAAATTGTCTTTACCTTCATGTTACCCTAGGCTAATAATGCACTGTACATTATTAACATATAAATAAGCATGAAACTTACATAGAGTCGTTTGAAACTCCACTGTTGACAAATATCTATGGACATGTATTTTGGGGGATTTCAGATTCCGTTTCATGGGCCTAAGGGCCTAAGAGCCCCCTGATGTTCACTATTCATATAATATTTTTCTATTTCTTTTTGGAATTAGCTGTGACGATCATGTATTTTTCTAAAATAATTCAAACTAAAATCTGTAGTCCCTTCCAGATGATATTATTTATATTGTAATAAAGGAGAACATGCAATACTTAAATAGTTCCCTTGGAATTTACCTCTATACCCCAAACATGCTTGCTGATTATATAATTCTTCTCTTAGATAGTAGGGAAAGTGCATACCCAGGAAAACTGCCTCAAATGAGGCAACTGAATTATGATGTGAACCACTATGGTGCCTACCACTTCCCCTGGGGGATGGAAAACTTTTCCCCAACCCAAGTCTTCCCACAGTTTGAATCAGTCCTCTAGTCATAACCACTGAGCTGGGCTGTGTGTTGTAGCTCTGTGTCCACCCCTCTATCCATATAAGCTTTGGCAAGACCAGCATTGCTAAGACATGAAAAGAAAACAATCTCTTTTAGAAGGAATGTAGGGAAAGTTCAAAGGTTGCTTAGCATTGTTTTGGATAGGGAAGAAGTAGAGGGTAAAAACCAAAAAACTAGTCTCTGGTGAAATATTTTTATATTTTACATCTTTTATATTTTAAAATTTAAACATCTTGAATATCATTTTTTCACATGTATTCCTCTCACCTTTATTCACAGTCACCTAGGTTCCCCCCTTGGAGGCAACCAGAGCTTCCAGTTTTTTGTTACTCATTCTGAAGATCTTTAACACGTAAGAAATATGAATATTTATTCATTTCTTTCATCTATACAAATGGTAGTACATCAGTTATGGTCTTCCTGCTTTGTTTTTTCACATGAAGCATTCAGGTAGTATATAGATCACTTTGCCATTCTTTCTTTTTTTAAAATTATTTTTCATTTTTTTAATAAACTATAATGTATTATTAGCCCCAGGGGTACAGGTCTGTGAATTGCCAGGTTTACACACTTCACAGCACTCACCATAGCACATACCCTCCCCAATGTCCATAACCCCACCATCCTCTCCCTACACCCCTCTCCCCTCCCTCCTCCCCGGCATCCCTCAGTTTGTTTTGTGAGATTAAGGGTCTCTTATGGTTTGTTTCCCTCCCAATCCCATCTTGTTTCTTTTATTCTTTTCCTACCCCCCAAGCCCCCCATGTTGCATCTCCACTTCCTCATATCAGGGAGATCATATAATAGTTGTCTTTCTCTGATTGACTTATTTTGCTAAGCATAATACCCTCTAGTTCCATCCACATTGTTGCAAATGGCAAGATTTCATTTCTTTTGATGGCTGCATAGTATTCCATTGTATATATATACCACCTCCTTCTTTATCCATCCATCTGTTGATGGACACCTAGGTTCTTTCCATAGTTTGGCTATTGTGGACATTGCTGCTACAAACATTCAGGTGCACATGCTCTTTCAGATCACTATATTTGTATCTTTAGGGTAAATACCCAGTAATGCAATTGCAGGGTCATAGGGTAGCTCTATTTTCAACTTTTTGAGGAAACTCTGTGCTGTTTTCCAGAGTGGTTGCACCAGCTTGCATTCCCACCAACAGTGTAGGAGGGTTCCCCTTTCTCCACATCATCGCCAGCACCTGTCATTTCCTGACTTGTTAATTTTAGCCATTCTGACTAGTGTGAGGTGATATCTCATTGTGGTTTTGATTTGTATTTCGCTGATGCTGAGTGATGTGGATCACTTTTTCATGTGTCTTTTGGCCATCTGGATGTCTTCTTTGCAGAAACATCCTCTGCCCATTTCTTGATTGGATTATTTGTTCTTTGGGTGTTGAGTTTGCTAAGCTCTTTGTAGATTTTGGATACTAGCCCTTTATCTGATATGTCATTTGAAAATATCTTCTCCCATTCTCTCAGTTGTCTTTTGGTTTTGTTACGGTAGCATTGTATTCCATTTATGAAGGTATTGTAATTTATTAAATCACTTTTCCACTGCTGGATATTTAGTTTGCTTTTAGTCTTTTGAGATTACGTATGATACTGCAGTGAATAAGCCTGTTCATACATAATTTCACATGTGTGAGTGTTTTTTGTAGAATAAATTCCTACAGAAATAGAGTAGCTGGATCAAAGAGTATACATTTGTTTATAATATTTGTTAGATAATGCCAGCTTCACCTTCCATAGAGACTATACCATATTACACATCTACCAGCAATATGTGAATGTTTTGTCTTTCCCCATTTTTATTGCAATGATACACAGGATACACAAATACATAAATACATATATATAGCAATGTGTATCTATGTATATAGACACCTGTCTATCTTTAATCTTGGTCAGTATGATAGGTGAAAAAGTTTCTCTAGGTTTTTTTTTTCTTTTTCAGATTTTAATTTAAATTCTAGTTAGTTAACATATAGTGTAATATTGGTTTCAGGAGTAGAATTTAATGATTCATCACTTGCATATAATACCCAGTGGTCATCACAAGTGCCCTCCTAAATACCTATCACCAATTTAGCCCATCCCCCACCCACCTCCCCTCCCTATGTGATTTAAAAAAAATTTTTTTTAACATATAATGTATTATTAGCCCCAGGGGTACAGGTCTGTGAATCACCAGGTTTATACACTTCACAGCACTCTATGTGATTTCTTTTTTAAAAAATTTTATTTATTTATTTGACAGAGAGAGAGGGAACACAAGCAGGGGTAGTAGGAGAGGGAGAAGCAGTCTCTCTGTGAAGCAAGGAGCCTGACGCAGGTCTCGATCCCAGGACCCTCCGATCATGACCTGAGCTGAAGGCAGATGCTTAACATGACTGAGCCACCCAGGTGCCCCTCTCTATGTGATTTTCATTTGTATTTCTCTTATTGTAAGTGAGATTGAGCAGCTCTTCAGATGTTTAATGGTATTTCCTTTTCTTTTAAAAAAAAACTAATTAATTAATTAATTAATTTGACAGAGATCACAAGTAGGCAGAGAGGCAGGTAGAGAGAGGGAGAAGCAGTGTCCCTGCTGAGCAGAGAGCCCGATGTGGGGCTTGATCCCGGGACCCTGAGATCATGACCTGAGCTGAAGGCAGAGGCTTTAACCTACTGAGCCACCTGTGCCACGGTATTTCCTTTTCTATAAGAAAAAATTATAGAAATCATGTAGAAAAATTATAGAAAATTTTCTGTATTGTCTATGTTTTTATGTTTTTCTACTGTGGTTAGCCTTTATACATTGATTTTTGCAGGAACTCTTTATATAAAGCATAAAAGGATAAAAATTAGCATTTTATGTAATATGAATTTCAAATATTTTTCCTAGTTCATCTTTCTTCTTTGACTTTGCTTATGTCAGTTTTGCCATGCAGGTGTTTACTTTTGATATAGTCAAATTTATTAATCTCTTCTTTTGTGACTTCTGGGTTGGTGTCATACTTTGAAAGACTGTTCCAGTTATAATTTTGCATAAACATTGTTTTATAATTTCTTCTGTTCAAAGTTTCATGTTTTATATTTTCAAATATTTAATCCATCAGGATACCAAGATGGAGGTTTAAATGTTTTTAAATCTGATGTGACCATAATCTAACACCACTTACTAAGCAATGCATTTTTCCCCCTGCTGATTTAAGATACCACCTTTTCATATACTAAATCTCCTTATGTATTTGAGTCTATTTCTGGACTTGCTTTTTCAAATTCATTGATGATTTTTCACTCATGAATGCCACAATTATCAATGTGTAGTACTAACTTGCTATTAATGGTTATCAAGTCCAAGCCTACCTCACTAGATTATGGAAATGTGCTAGTGAACACAAACATCTGTGTAGCCAAACCATAAATCTATACTTGATTCTCTGCCATACCTGGCAGAAACTGAAACTGGCATGGAAAAGAACGCAGTAGGCAAGTCTGGAATGGCATAGAAGTCTGGCTAAGTTTGTTGTGCCTTCTATAAAGTTCTGATATATTAGTTACAACTGAAGCAACTAGGGGAAAGAGCTGTTTAATCACCAGGAGTCTGTTGTTAATCTCCAGGAACTGTCTTCCCATACACTGGCCAGACAGGACTGTTAAAGGTGTTTGTGGGGATTACAAGGCTCCCTTCAGCTATCTCCTTCATCAGAACAGTCATTTGTTGCTGTTCTTCTGGAATTCAGTATGCTTAGAGTTTACTACCTAGGAGGGCTTGAGCAATTCCAGTGGTACATATTTAACACAGTCAACTAAAACTGGATGAAGGACAGACTGAGTCCATGCTCTATTCACTTTAAATCATCACAGCTCTGTGTTCAGGTAAAGTTGGTGGGACCACAACCACACTTTCCCATTCATAACTGTTTCTACCTTGGTTTTCTCTGCTGGAGTATCTCTGGTATTACTTTTGGGTTTTTTTTAGAGCACTGCAACTCTCTCTCATGGAAATTACTGTACATTGAGTGCCTCTCTGTAATAATCCTAAGAAGTTTGGCATGCTGCCCTTTGACTACTTCACCCAAATCCTTGCATAGGTCTTCAGGCATAGAGTAACTACTCCTTGCTATTATGAGCCCTGGGTATTCAGTTATTCCTTGTTGCTTTCCCTAAAAGTTCTGTCCACACTTTTGTAAATACTCCTTTTATTACACAGATTCAGACTGCTATCTTGTTCCTGCTGTGACGCAGTTCTTGTTATAAAAACAGGAACTTTTAAGCCTCCTATACTTCAATGCTGAAAAAGCAGTATAAAACCTACACTCTTTGATTCAGGTCTAGCTAATAAAGCATAACATTAAAACAAGAGCCTGCATCCTATAATTAATAGTTATCAAAGAGGAACATATGGGAGGATAAAAGATTTGTTAATTCTGGTGTGTGAATAGACAGGGCTGTATTCTATAGAACATTTCAGAGTAAGTTGAAGCTGAAAATGTCTACCAGACATTTCTATGATATGCAAAGAATGTGATATGTAACCTGTGTTGGGGTGAACCCCATTTTATATAAACTCCTATCTGGTTTGTCTCTTATTACTTCTCTTTTAATGTTAGAAATAATAACCCTTAATTTTGCTTGTTAAATTTTTGGGAAATATAACACAGCTAATAGATCAAACTGATATATGTACAATTTGAATTTTAAATGTTTTTACTGTACTTCAGAACCAAAATGTATATACCCTTATGTTTCTATAAACATGATATTGTTATATATATATATTGTGACACATTTTCTCACCTAAGGAGGATCATTTTTACCTGAGTCTGGATGCTAAGAAAACTGAGTCTCAAAGAAATATCCTGTAAATATTCTCTTAAGTAAAACCAGGCAAGGTAATAAAGGCCCAAAGTGGGGGGGGGGGGACCGTCAAGAAGATGAGAAACTTCAGGAACATGAGAATTTTCATGAGACTCAAAAAATATGGAGTTTTGCTGTGAATTGTGTAAGACTGATGTTTCACAGACCTGTACCCCTGAAACAAATAGTACATTATATGTTAATTAAAAATATGGAGTTTTGGTCTAGAAATTCTAAAATTTTGAGCATCTGTTAATGAAAAGTTTTAAATTTTTTATGGAAAAGTTTCCATGGACTTAATAGATTTTCAGAAATTTGGATTTAGAAGGTATAATTAATATTCTAAAAGAGAGTTTTTATGCTTAGAGAGGAAAGGAGGAAGGAGGAGAAAGTATCTGAGCTAGGTAGAACACCCGATATTTGCACAACCAATAATGGAACTTACTGGAAGTTGAAATATAGTCAGGTGAAATTTAGATGACTTTATGATGTCATCTAACATAGTGTTTTTAAAAGGAACACTTGAGACATATACTAAAACTTAATTTTGAGGTATAGAGGACCGTGAAACAATTATGTAAACTTTCTTTGCTGTTTTATCAAAGACAGACACAGTACTATGCTAAGATAGTGTTCTAGTCCGCGGTAGTGTTTCAAGAAAAATAACCAAAAAGAATATTTGTTGAGAGATTACATTGCGTGTCCTACCCTGTGCTAACTGTATTACTGGATTATGTCTTTATACCTTTGAAGAACATAGTGTATTGTCCCCATTTCTCAGAGAAAGCAAACTGAGGCTTGGAGAGATTAAGCAGTTTTGTCCATGTCATACAATGAATGCCTAGTGCAGTCTTGATTCCATTGTAACTGTTCTTGAACATATTCTCCTGCATTTGAAGCAAAATAGCCTTTGGTATGAGGTGATAGGTAAAGACATACAGACACACACATGCATACACACACAAATGCACACATGCATGCATCAGGAGAAATGGCTGTTTATTAAGAACATATGAAAACAATGTCGTGTAAGAGCATCATAATCAGTATATATGTAGGATGAAGATATTGCTGGCCTGAAAATACATGCATTTGATCCTGGGTTAAAAATCACTTGACAGTTGTTTTAATCTGTCCTTTCCTAGAACTGAATGCCAACTCTGAATGCCAAATCAGAAGATGCAGTGTTGGCAGCTAAGGAGTCCATTCCATAGTTACTGGTTGGCTCTAATGCATTTTATGTGACTTATGAAGATATCCACATGTCACAAAGATTTTAGGCAGAGAGACTCAGCAGCAAGAGGAGGCACAACACATGGGGCGGGGGCAGGTGGAGATGACACAGGTAGGGCGATAGCAAGTGGTGTGGCAGGAGACCTGGCCACAGACTGGGCGCAGGCAGCAGGAGGGACAGCAGCAGCTGGAGCCACAGCAGGAGGGGCGGCAGCAGCTAGAGCCACAGCACCTGGAGCCACCGCAGCTGGAGCCACAACAGGAGGGGCGGCAACAGCTAGAAATGCAGCAGGAGGGGCGGCAGCAGCTAGAGCCACAGCACCTGGAGCCACCGCAGCTGGAGCCACAACAGGAGGGGCGGCAACAGCTAGAAATGCAGCAGGAGGGGCGGCAGCAACTGGAGCCACAGCAATTGGAACCACAGCAGGAGGGGCGGCAGCAGCTAGAAATGCAGCAGGCGGGGTGGCAGCAGCTGGAGCTACAGCAGGTAGAGCCACTGCAGCTGGAGCCACAGCAGGAGGGGCGGCAGCAAGTGGTTCTGCAGCATGTGGTCTGGCAGCAGGTGGGGTGGCAGCAGTTGGAGCCACAGCAACTAGAACCACAGCAGGAGGGATGACAGCAGCTGGAGATGCAGCAGCAGGGCTTGCAGCAGCTGGAGCCACAACAGGAGTTGACCATGGTGTCAGAGGGTGGAGGTTCTGGGTGCGTTTCCAGGAAAGTGAAGGTCTTGAGTGTGGAAGTCTTGTGCCGTGGCCTCTTATATACTGCCCAAACAGGGTGATTTGTCAACACGTCTTCCTTTTTGTTGTTTACCCAATATCTGAGTAATTATCAGATACAGTAGTGTTTGACTAATGGTTTAAATGTGTTGGAAACAGATTTTCTTTTCTAGATGTGATCAATTCTATCTGGTTTGCTTTTCCTCCTGATTCATACCCTCTGGCATCTTTTGGACCACTCTCTCCTCCTTTTCCTCCACAGAGGGCTGTTGTGTGACAGGTAGTGTTTGCAATCACACTTCTTTCTGTCCCCTATCCCTTAGCAGGATGGGATTAGGGCAATTATATTTCTGCTCGTGCATTTCTTCCAATGATCAGTGGGGAGGAAATCCCATGTGCATAGTGTGGCATGTGGGAAATGGCATGAGAGAAGAGGAAAAGGACCTCTATCATGGGTCATTGTTGAGCAATGAGGAAGGATACAGCTCTACATGGTGTGACATTGCTGATCTCTTTGGCACTGGAATGGCTTTTCTTGGATGTTTCAAACTTTGGATCATGTTCTTTCTCTAAAACCATGGTAGGCAATTATCCATATGGTTCTTTTCACTACCATGTTCCATTGCTCGGAGTTGTTACTTTGCTGTCATATATATTTGTGTTGTTTTCTCCAGCTGGTCTTTAGATTCTGGAAGGCATAGCCTCATTTTTATTCCTCATCCCATTCTTAATTAAAAATACTCTTCAACAGAGCAGAGAAAATGTTAGCTAATCACAATGTGCCTCTCCTCAGAACTTACCTCTGTAGCACAGGTTTGGTTTTTTTTTTTTATCCATTTGAAATGTGAAATGTGAATGAATTTTAGTCAATTTAACTTCATTTAGTTACTATGTCTACTTATCCTTTATTTAGTGATAGTCTAACTTGAACATGCATCAGATCATCCGAAGGGCTTATTAATGTGCTTGGGACAGTTCTCAGAGGTTCTGACTACCAGGTGGAGCCTAAGGTTTGTCTGACCAGTACCCAGATGATATTGATGCTGAAGGACTCAAGGACCCTTAGAGACCTATTCCTTTATCTGTTCATTCAAGCTTTGAGGGAGTACCTCTATCAAATTCCTGCTTGTTTATAAGGCAGATTTGTTGAGTGGATAATCTGAGATACATATGTTGCCAGTAATTGGGGTTATACATGTGATTTAGAATTTGCTCCCCAGGAATTTACAGATAACTGTGAAGATCACATAAATGCATGTGTGTGTATGCACATGAACACATATGCTTGCACACAGACAACTGTGCAACATCAAAGGAGTATAATTTAACTAAAAGAGTGGTGTCTAAGACAAATTAGACAAGGTGACAATTTGGTAAAAAAACAGATTAATTTTTTATGGTTAAAATTCTTTTTGGGTACAGGTCTGTGAATCGCCAGGCTTACACATTTCACAGCACTCACTATATCACATACCTTCCCCAATGTCCATAACCCAACCACCCTCTCCATAACCCCCTCCCCCAGCAACCCTGTTTGTTTTGTGAGATTAAGAGTCTCTCATGGTTTGTCTCCCTCCCGATCCCATCTTGTTTCATTTTTTCCTTCTCTACCCCTCACAACTCCCCGCCCTGCCTCTAAAATTCCTCATATCAGAGAGGTCATATGATAATTGTCTTTCTCTGATTGACTTATTTCACTCAGCATAATACCCTCTAGTTCCATCTACGTCATTGCAAATGGCAAGCTTTCATTTCTTTTGATGGCTGCATAGCATTCCACTGTGTGTGTGTGTGTGTGTGTGTGTGTGTGTGTGTGTGTGTATCACATCTTCTTAATCCATTCATCTGTTGATGGACATCTAGGTTCTTTCCATAGTTTGGCTATTGTGGACATTGCCTCTATAAGCATTCAGGTGCACGTGCCCCTTCGGATCACTATATTTGTATCTTTAGGGTAAATACCCAGTAGTGCAATTGCAGGGTCATAGGGTAGCTCTATTTTCAACTTTTCGAGGAACCTCCATGCTGTTTTCCAGAGTGGCTGCACCAGCTTGCATTCCCACCAACAGTGTAGGAGGGTTCCCCTTTCTCCGCATCTTCGCCAGCATCTGTCATTCCTGACTTGTTAATTTTAGCCATTCTGACTGGTGTGAGGTGATATCTCATTGTGGTTTTGATTTGTATTTCGCTGATGCTGAGTGATGTGGAGCACTTTTTCATGTGTCTGTTGGCCATCTGGAAGTCTTTCTTGCAGAAATGTCTGTTCATGTCCTCTGCCCATTTCTTGGTTGGATTATTTGTTCTTTGGGTGTTGAATTTGATAAATTCTTTATAGATTTTGGATACTAGCCCTTTATCTGATATGTCACTTGCAAATATCTTTTTCTGTTCACTAACATCCAACTCTTGGCTACAAGTTTACCAAAATCATAGTCAAATAATGTATTTTTTATGTTGTGTGTCTTGTATACTGTACACTAAGAATAAAGTAGGCTAGCAAAAAGAAAGTTATTAATAAAATCATAAGGAAAAATTTTAGAATATTGCACTGTATTTATATAAAAAATCCACCTATAAATGGACTCAAGTGGTACAAACTTGTATCATTTAAGGATCAAATATAGGCTCAATCAATGATTACTCTAGTATTCCTTTCTTAAATTGTAAATAGAGCAAGCACTTCAATTCACACTGAATTTATAAAAACTCTTATTATGAAAAACACATATACTGCATAGTGTATAGAATACACATGTGTAATGTAGTAACTTTGACACAAACTCTCCATACATAATGCCCAAGTCGTGAAGTGGAATGTTGCCTTCACCAATACAGACCTTGATATGTTTTTTCTGGACTATATCTCCCACTTTCCACCCTATAAGTGATCACTAACCAGAATTTTATATCCTCTTTTTCTTAATTTTCTTCATGATTTTACCACTTGGGTATACATCCCTAAACAATATAGTTTAGTTTTACATGTTTTCAAATTTTAAATAAAGGAATATTGATTCTTTCAATATTATGCAAAAATTCTGAGGCAGACTTCAAGAAGGCCCAATGCTTTCCACCTCTTGATGTTCATGGTCTCATGTATTTTCCTATGCTCCAGTAACTTGCTTCTAAACCTCAGCAGATGGCAACATCAAGGAGTTGGGAAACAAAAGACTGTGACTTTCATCTCAAAGCCAACCTTTTCTTTCTCGGTCTCTCTGTCTCTCTGGCTTTGATGAAGCCTGTTGCAATGTGGGAGAGATCCTTGCAGCAGAGAACAGAGCATCGTCTCCCATACACCATCCAGGGAGGAAGCAAGTTCCCCACTCAAAAGGCCCCCAAGGAACTGAATCCCGCCAGTGAGCATGTAAGTGAAATGAGAAGTGGCTTCTTCCCCAGTGGAGCCCTCACCTGAGACCCCAGTTCCAGGCAGCACCTTGCATGCAGCCCCGGGTAACTCTGTGAATTGGAGGGTCTAGGTGGGCCTAGACCTACCGAGATATCAGATCCACAGAAACTGAGGTCATAAATGAGTGTCACTTGAAACTGCTAAATTTTGCAGTAATACTGCATGAGAAAGCATAACCAGAACAAATTCATCCAGGACGACTGCACGCACTGGTGAGAAAGGAGGAATGAAAAAGTGCAGAGAGGGGAGCCTGGGAGGCTCAGTGAGTTAAGCCTCTGTCTTCGGCTCAGGGCATGATCTTGGGGTCCAGGGATCAAGCCCTGCATTGGGCTCTCTGCTCAGCAGGGAGCCTGCTTCCTCTCTCTCTCTGCCTGGGTCTCTGCCTACTTGTGATTTCTCTCTGTTTCTCTAGACTGTCTAAAAAATAAATAAATAAATAAATAATCTTTAAAAAAAAAATGAACCATGCAGAGATTGAGAAGTGCTAAAGCTGATGTAGTCCTAAAGCCAAAAAGTCCAAACAGGCTCGATTCCCTCGGAGAGATCTGGGGGCACTCTGTTTAATAAGATATCCAGGAGTAAACAAGTATTGGTGTCAGCAGGTCCCTGAGGTAGTACTGCCTATTCTCTAAAGTCAGAGGTTGTGTTGGGATTGCTGGGACCAGGAATAGGCTCCGTAGGAATAATGGGAGGATACTATCCCTGAATGGCCGAGTCCAGATGGCAGCATTTAACTCTAGGAAGTAATGTGTGTATTATTATGTGATGGCCAACCAGACTGGAATGCCAA
>PISX010026732.1:0-24040 GCA_004024625.1 Mellivora capensis | reverse complement strand
TTTTTTAAGATTTTATTTATTTATTTGTCAGAGAGAGAGAGAGCGAGCACAGGCAGACAGAGTGGCAGGCAGAGGCAGAGGGAGAAGCAGGCTCCCTGCCGAGCAAGGAGCCCAATGTGGGACTCGATCCCAGGATGCCGGGATCATGACCTGAGCCGAAGGCAGCCGCCGAACCAACTGAGCCACCCAGGCGTCCCCACTACGTCATTCTTAAAGGGACTATCCACCAAGATGATCTAACAATTGTAAATATCTATGCCCCCAATATGGGAGCAGCCAATTACATAAGAAAACTATTAATCAAGATAAAGAGTCATATTGATATGAATACATTGATAGTAGGAGATCTTAACACGCCTCTCTCAGTAATAGACAGATCAATCATGCAGAAAATCAATAAAGAAACAAAAGCATTGAATGACACATTGGACCAGATGGACCTCATAGATATATACAGAACATTCCACCCTGAAACAACAGAATACTCATTCTTCTCAAGTGCACATGGAACCTTTTCCAGAATAGACCACATACTGGGTCACAAATCAGGACTCAACCGATACCAAAAGATTGAGATTATTCCCTGCATATTCTCAGATCACAATGCTTTGAAACTGGAGCTCAGCCACAAGGAAAAGTTTGGAAGGAATTCAAACACCTGGAAGCTAAAGACCACCTTGCTTAAGAATGCTTGGATCAACCAGGAGATCAAAGAAGAACTTAAACAATTCATGGAAACCAACGAGAATGAAGACACGTCAGTCCAAAACCTATGGGACATAGCAAAGGCAGTCCTAAGGGGGAAATACATAGCCATCCAAGCCTCCCTCAAAAAAATTGAAAAATCCAGAATACAACAGCTGTCTCTACACCTTAAAGAACTGGAGAATCAACAACAAATTAAACCAACTCCACACACAAGAAGGGAAATAATCAAGGCTAGAGCAGAGATGAATGAGGTAGAAACTAGAGATACAGTAGAACACATCAATGAAATAAATAAATAAAATCTTAAAAAAAAAAAAGAGCCCATCTTTTGTCTCCAGAGTCAAATTTATCTTGCAGAAATCTCTGCAGGCAGAGTGACTACTGTTTTTTCCAGAGGCACCTTCTGTCCCAGCTACGAGCCACTTAAAGTTAGTTCTGAGGTTCATAAGTTTTTTGGTAACCAGATATTGTCCAATGATGACAATATTACTTTTCAAAGCAAACAAAGGAAACACAGCTCTTGAAACAAACCTAGTCATACAACAAAGCAATGAAACAGGTATGGTCATGCATGGAAAAAATGTAAACCCAAAGAAAAGCACACACCAAAGGACAAAAAAAAAATCTTAAGGTTTTCAACTCTGACTTTTGTTATGCCATTTTTCATGCTTCAACTTTAATCATTTAGTGACCATTCTATGTTCTGCATGAAACTATTGGAGAAGACCTGAATCACCCAACAAATCATAAACACGCTCGAAATAATCAAGACCAATGAGAAGAACTGGCTTTGTGGGGAAAGAGAAATTGTCCTCTCATCAGAATTCAGCCCTTAAGCAGAAGTGTTTGAACTCTGCCTTCAAGGCACACCCTGAAGTTCTCTGCACCCCCCCAACCTCCCAACCCCCCAACCCCTGCCCCAATGCACATGTCAGTCCTGATGTTCCAGCTCTTTCCGGGAACACTTTCACTATCTTAGCTTCCAGAGCAAAGGCAGATGTACCCCTGATCATTTGAATGGACTCAAGATACATCCTTTTTTATTAACATTCTGTGGCTAATTCCTCATTACATGTGTTAAACCAGATGGGAATGAAACAGCAACATCTTCTTGCAGACCCAGCAATAAAAGGTAATTCTACACACACACACACACACACGCACACATACACTCTCTCTCTCTCTTTCTGTCTCTCTCTCTCTCTCAGCAGAAGCTCTGGACATCCAGGATTGTGCCATCCCTCACTCTCAGTAGACAACAGATTAAGCAATCTACACATAGATAAAAATGAATTCAACCCATGTTCTTTTCTACTTGACTAGCAGACAAGATAACTAGGCTGTCATTACAAAGTTGGTCTAGAAAGTTTGTGTTCTAGGTATGGGGACTCCCCAGGGTCAGGGGGTTCACCACCAGGAGAACAAGGATATCAAAAGATGGTATGAAATCCATGTGTGGATGCTGAAGGAGGAACAGGGGAGAGAGGAAAGAGACAAAAAGAGGAGAAGGGGGTGGTATGAATTCAGTATTTTGCTAGATGGCCAAGTGAAGACAACATTGGGCAGCCTCTCTACTCTCCTTCTCATCCTCCCTTCCCTACTGCCCCCCCCTTCAATTTGAATCTAGCATGGGACTCATATCTCTGGCGTTTTATGTTCTATTCCTTCAGTGAACATTCAGAGCGCAAAGATATCATTGTTCCCCATAAAGTGTATTGAGATCAGTGGCTCTCTGGGAATACAACAGATTCTGAGTAAAACAGGAACTAATAAATTCATTTGAGAGTTACTAGGTTAAAAAAAATGTGTTTGCTTACGTGAGAACTTTCTTGGAGAATGTGAGATTCATTGGGAGCTCCTAAGAGAGGGAAATAATAAGTAGTTTCTGACTTAATCTGACATGTCTGGCCATGAATTCCTTTAGGGTTACATGTCACTGATCAATGTTTTATAGAACACATGTTGAAGAAAAAATGGGCCACATATTTATAATCCAATTATACACATTTGTAAACTATTTTGTCTGCAGTATTTTAAGTGGTAAATGAAGGTGTGGAAAGCATCATGAAGGGACTGATGGTCTTTCTTCCCTTTCTTTGGCCACGTGAGCTCCCAATGAGTTCCTTGGCACATAGCTGCCTTCTAAATCAACTTAAGACCCTCTTTCAGCTTTATTTATTCAATCAGGAATAATAATCATAATAACCACAAAAGTCACTGACATAGTCCAGAACTTTTGTTTTATATGTGAGAAGACTGAGGACCAAAGAAGTTATCGGCTTTGCCCAAGTCATTCAGTAAGAAAGCAGGAGAACTTGGAAGAGAAAATCCAATATTCTACCATATCCAACATTCCCCCAAATAGTATTTACCCCATATATACTATAAATATAATTACATATTCTTAGATAAAGTAGACAATCTAAATAAATATCTATTTAATTCAGATTAAAATGGTACTCTTTTGTTTAAAGTACAGTAAAACCTCTTAACTATACTCTGCAATTTTGGCATGTGGGATAATGCACCTAGGTCTAGGTAAACATTTCCCTTTCCTTATTTATGAAGAAGACACATGTCTAATGTAAATAGGATCAACACTGGGAACATTTAATTAGTATATGATAGACAAAAGATGATTTCCAAACATCTTAATAGTAACCCACCAGAAACTCATGTTTTTACATCCATTTGTTAAAACATTTCTGTAACATTGTTTGTGTTGTTTTTATCTTGATAAATAAATTTATACTAAAAATATTCTGAGGACAGTCCTAGATAAACCTGGGTATTCTCTGCTGTCTCTCCCCATCCCCTTCCAGTAGTCATTATTTTGATCAAAGAAGAATCAAAAAAACTTTTTGAGAGACAGACAGCTGTGTGTGGTGGGGGCAGGGGTAGGGAAGGAGAGAGAGATAAAGAGAGAGAGAGAGAGAATCTGAGGCAGACTCCACACTCAGCACGGAGCATGGGGCCCGACATCATGTATCCAAGATCATTGCCTGAGCCAAAACAAAGAGTTGGACATTTAACTGACTGAGCCACCCAGGCACTCCAGAAAGTGGAATCAACCTTTACAAGTAAATATAAAAGGCTATTTCTGACCTCAGTGCTTGTACTCAGTACTTTACCCTCATCCTCACCTTCATTCTGTAGGATTCAGCTCAGGCATCACCTCCTCCAGGAAGCATTCCCTGACTCTCAATCCATACTATCCATACCACAGCTATCCCTACTCAGTACGTCTCTGATACCCTGTAACCTGCCACCACTCTTTAACATGGCTTCCTAACTCTATGCTGTGTCTCACCCTTGAGGGCAAAAGCAGTGTCTTACTCACCTGTGTCCCCAATCCTAGTACAGTGCCAATTACATGAGGGCGACCAGTAAATGTCTACTGAATGAATAAAACGAGAAATCAATTATGACAAACACAGACCCACCAAGCCTACCTTGTGTCTGAGTCCCTCTCCACTTCTCAGAACCCCTGCCAGCTCCTAGGCAATGGTCCTGGGTAATCACATCAATTTGCCATACACTAGAGATTACTCTAATTTAAACTTCACTAATTTGGCTGGCCTTTCCAAGTCAGTTTTAATTAATGAGTTTTTTCTCTGTTTCACATAGAGTGTTTTGGACTGAATTATTGGTGCCTCATTTCTCTGTCACTTTCCACGGACAGTAAATGACAGAGTTTACAGTTTTTTTTAAAGTTCCTATTAAAGATATTCCTAGGAAGAATATTATAGCCACCTGTTTGCACTCAATCATAATTCCCTTGCTCAGCCAAACCTCTTTAAGCTTGGTTCCAGTCTTTTTTTTTTTCTTCCTTTCTTTGGGAATAATTTGAGAAAAAAAAAATCCACTTAGCCATTCTGGAGTGAGAGGAGATAGAAAATGATTAAAACATACTTTACATCAAAGGTGTAACTGCTTTTGGCTCAGAATAACCAACATAATTCAAAAATACACTCAAACTACATTTCAATTGAGTACCTAGCTTAGTCTTCCTTATAAAATCACTGTCTAACCAGCTTAAAGCAAAATAAAATATTTTCAAGCTAAAAAGGACTAAAGCTATCACTTGTGAGTAAATGCAACCAGCATAATATTTGAGCAGAACATCATGATTATTATAAGACATAATAATAATAAACATTTCTGCCATTGGGGTCCTCCAAGCTGCAGAGAAAAGAAAAGGAACTTATGCCACGGGCTTATAGTCTAAATTAAAGTAGCAATACAAGCCACACAAGTTTCACAGGCAAGAGTTCATTAACATTTTATCCCAAGCAGAGAAGGAAAAGGAAAAGAAAATTAAAATCAATATTAACAGCACCAGAATTCACTTCAAATCTTATAGGAGTCGTCTGTAATGTGAATATAACTTAAGAGGTTCACACCACCACCAAGCCTAGCCCGATACGCGCTTGCGCCTACAGCTAACCCTTATAAAAACAGGATATGTGCAAGGCTATTCCTGCACAGCCTCACACAGCCAAGGGCAGACCTGCCTGAAGACACAGGACACAGACCTGCCTGGACACACAGAAAAGATAAACTCCAGGGACCTACTCCTGTGTTATGACTCAATAAAGTTCTCATAGTTTTTTGTCTTTCCCCTCTCCTTGTGACTAAGCATCCAATGACAGAAAACAGTGAACCTGTGTCTACCTCATAACGAGGTTATTCCTAAGTATGCACCCTCAAGCACTTATTACTGTTCAAACTGAGGTAGAACAAAGTAAGCTTCTGGAATTTACATCCATTTCCATAAAGCTAGTGTTCTTTTCTACCAAGTCACTAGAACACATGTACCAAATAAGGATGAATGCCCAATCAGTCCCTTACTATTAAAATAATAATAATAATAATAATAAGCCAATTAGTTTCCACTGCTAAGCACCAAAGACCAAGTACCAAACAGTTGCCCTAAAAAAAAAAAAAAAAGACAATGTGCTGTTAGATGAAAGAATACTAAGATGGATTCACCTTAAATCTTATTCCAAGATGTTCATAAATGAGAAGCTCCAAAAGAATAAAGTTGGTGGATTCAAAAAGCTCAGACGGTAAAGCATAGGTTTGAGCAGCATTGCCTATTAATTTTTTTTCCCCCAGTTTACTGGCCCTCAGCACTCACTGGATCCTCTCACTTCTTCACTCTGCCCAGGAAGCCAAGACAAAGCAAGTTCCCCCACCTGTCTATCAGGCTCCGCATGTGGCAAAATCAGCAGCCAGGCTGCTCACAGTGACAGCTCACGTCACTGACACAGGTTAGATCTAACTGCACAGGGGCACAGAGTAACAGACAGCCCCCACCCTGTGGGCTGGGCTAGTCATAAGATACACCTCACTGCTAACTAGTCCCTTCCTGAAAGCCTCCCTCCATACTTGGTAAAGGGTAAACCTCTCTGCAAGCTGCACATTTGTACCTGGATGACCAGACCCCATTCTGCACAAAAATTTTATGTTACTGTGGTGGATGGGGAATAAAAACATAAGAATTTCATATACCCTAAATAATTGTATACCATCTACATACGGGAGCAATAACAACAACAAAATATAACAAATGCTACATAGAATACCTTTTGTAGCCAAGAAAAGAGCAAAGATAGCAATTGCTCTGTGGAAGGTCCAGTAACTGTGTGATTGGAAAATACCATCAGCTCAGTTATTTTCCACACAAAGGACTGAAAGATAACAACCTCCATGCACAAGCGAGTTTTGGGCTTTGCAGACATGTCAGAAACATCAAAAGGCATTAGAGTAAGCCACATCCATGTGGTGATTTATCCTTGACTTTGTCTGATGCTCCAAAGAAATACAGAGACCCAGTTTTTCAATGCACAAAAAGCACTATCTTTTTAAAAGCTTTCTCATTTTTCCTCGTACCAGAGACTTGTTTTCCAACTTCAATTGTTTGGATTACTGATCTTCAGGCTGACCCCTCACCACAAGGCTCTCTGCGTGTTAGACATGAAAAAAAGCTTCAGCGTAAATATAGGCTGAATTGTGTCCTCCAAAATGGCATGTCCAAAAATCCAGTGTCTCCCAAGATGTCCAGTACTGTGATCCTGACCTTATTTGGAAACAAGTTAGGAATGAGGTGATTTGGGCAGGCTCTAACCCAGTACAGTGGATACCATCATAAGAAGCGAACAGACACCTTCCCATGAAGGCAGCACACCACGTGACCACAGAGGGCGAGGCTGACTTGCAGCAGACATGCTGGGGAGGGCCTCCTACTGCCAGCAAATCATCAGAAGCTAGAAAGAGGCAAAGAAGTATTCTCCCCTACAGGTGTCAGAGGGAACATAGCCAACCAATCCCTTGATTTCAGACTTCTGGCTCCAGAATGAGGAGACAGAAAAACTGTCCTTTTGAGCTCCTTGTTTGTGGTTCTTTGGTACAGCAGCCCTAGAACACTAATACAAGGGTCATCTCTTCCATTCTTTTACCTTCCAGCTGGACTTCAGAAAATTTATCCTTATGGGTAGACTAAGTTAAAGCCATAGAACACTCCCTGTAACCTAGCCCAAAGGATAAGGTCCCCTGAAACCAGAAATTAGTATCTGCAACCCAAAGAGAATTGAAAACACATTACTGCCACCCCCCACCTCCAAACCTGAAAGTATCTTTGGAAACTTCGGAGGTCACTCTGCCTTCTTCTCCTACGGGAGTCATCCTGGAGAAGGCAATGAGGCAAATCCAGGAGCATTGCAGTCAACTTCTGACCCCTGTTATTTGCTTTTCCGAATGCTCAGATCTAAAGGACCTTTAGTAATTTGATGTTCTAGCATGTTTGGGTATGAGCACATAGATGAAGGCAGCCCTATACTATTTAATGTAATCATGGCCCAGGCCACCAGCAACTAGGAAAATGGAGTGTTCTGTTGAAAAGATTATAATAAAAATGCAATGCAAGGGAAATTCCAGTTTGCTCTGTTTGGAACAAAGATATATGATATACATTCACAAGGACAGAGGACAGCTCTGGAAGAATCAGAGAACTTATTGTTAGAGCTAGTTATTTTTTTGGAGATCTCATGTCATAATTCTAAAGATGAAAAAAATCATATCGAAGGCATATCTTGAGGACGCCATTGCCAACCCTGGGCTAGGCAGACCTTCTACCAGACAGCAATCAGTCTGCTTCTTATTCCAAAGAAGAGAGTGATAGTTATTTGTTCATAATATGCTTTTAGATATCCCAGCTCATGCCAATTGTGTGTCAGAAAGCAAGCAAGCAAGGCCTACCATTTTGAAGTGGAAAATGGGTTTAGGAAAATAGAGAACATATTCCTATGCCATAAAAATTAATCAAAATACTCATTGTTGAAATGTATCAGAAAGCATGACATTTAAGGTGAAAATCTAGTAACTGAGTCTCTAAAGACCACAATTACAACTTGGCTTTTCTGAACAGACATAAAAAATTCCTCCCTGCTATATATAACAAAACAATAATATAATCAATAAAACACATTACAGTATTTACCAAACTGAAAC
The DNA here is from genome assembly GCA_004024625.1 of Mellivora capensis. Taxonomy (NCBI): domain Eukaryota; kingdom Metazoa; phylum Chordata; class Mammalia; order Carnivora; family Mustelidae; genus Mellivora; species Mellivora capensis. Next base: position 15,820 of record PISX010026732.1, on the reverse strand, counting down.
AAACAATAAAATTTACTACCAGTCATTTTAAATAATACAAATACTTGTGGGATTGAGAGGCATGAAAGGAAAAGACAAACTTGGAGCAAAATTAAAATGTAAAAGATGAAATGCCAGGGAGAAAAATAATTCGCAACCTCCCAGGTGGAAGGATAGTTAATACACAAATATCTAATCAACCAGAAGGTTGTTCAAGGTGAAGGCTTAAAACAGCATAGAGCTTCCTTTTAGTACTGACCACAGCTCCAGCCTTCCCGTAAAAGTACAACATTATAGAAGGTAAAGTGAGCAATACAGAATGATGATCAAAACCATTTTTAGGACTAACTCCTTCCATTTTCCTCCTTTCATTGATTTTTTTTTAAACCCACTTCGCACTCTCTCAGTCAGCTTGGTTGCAAGGAACATCATTTAATGTACCTTATTGATTCAATCATACACATTTATACTTGCATAGAAACTTTTGGTATAGTGCATTTACTGATCTTTTAATTATTAATGTAGGCCAGGAAACCTGAAGAACTTTATTGTAAATATTTTTTATTTCTCAAATTATGGCAAGAAAATTGTCAAAAATTTTCAGCAAATGAATCATGGTAGTTTGCTTATTTCCTCTAAAAGTGCTAGTCAATGTGTTATGTTTCAGAGGTGCTGTCAATAAGAATTTGGTGGGGGTGGGGGCACCTGGGTGGCTCAATCATTAAGCGTCTGCCTTCAGCTCAGGTCCTGGTCCCAGGGTCCTGAGATCCAGCCCCACGTCGGACTCCCTGCTCAGCAGGAAGCCTGCTTCTCCCCCTCTCACTCCCCCGGCTTGTGTTCCCTCCCTTGCTGTCCCTCTCTCTCTCTTGCCCTGTCAAATAGATAAACAAACAAACAAATAAATATCTTTAAAAAAAGAATTTTTTTTCTCAAAGTCAGAATTACACAAGAATGAAAAACTCATTGGATGAAAATATGCCGTTTGTTGTTGTTGTTTTAATTTCTAGAAATATGACTGACGTGCCCTGAATTTGGTTCTGGGAATGGCAAGCAAGCTTTCCACTTGAGTGTAGCCACATTCAGAAGACATGGAGCTCATCACAGGGCACGGTTTTTCAGGCAAAATGGCCACAAGGATAAGATCCTGAGCTAACACTTTTAAAGTGGCATGTATTGTCTGGTGCTTCAACAAATTTGCTTTCATTCTTAACATTTTGTCTCTAGTCTATAGGATGGCCCTCTACTCCCAGGGAAAGACTCATTTTCACCAAGATACTTGGTACTGGGTTAAAAACAAACATTAAGGGGACTGTTTGAGTGGGAAACTGCAGAACCAGCCACAAGGCTATAATGAAAGGTGGTTTCTGGGGTCTTTCATATGAAGAGGATGGTGCAGAGCCCTTACTTAAGACCATGGAAAGCAGCAAAGCTTCAAGCTGAAAAAGAAATGAAACACTGGCTTATCATCCTTTCCTACCTGAATCCTCATCTCTTCCCCACATTCCACTTCAGGTAGTTTTACATATGGTCAACTTAAACTTGGATGAATCAAGTGAACCAGAAGATATGGCCCTAATGCAGGCCAGGTCTAATTTAAGATGTGCTTTGAAATACAAACATTTTTTTTTTTTAATTTTGATGATGTCCCAATTATCTTTTTTCTCCTGACACTTGTGCTTTTCAGTGTCATATCTTAGAAAGTACTGCCTAGTCCAAGATTGTGAAATTTACACCTGTGTCTTCTCCTAAGCATTCTGTAGTTTTAGCTCTTACATTTAGGTTTTTAATCCACTTTGAATTAATATGCAAATATGGTGTGAGAGAAGGAGGTGTAACTTTATTCTTTTGCATGTAGAAATCCAGTGGTCTCAGCACCACTGTCTGAAAAGACCATTCTTTCCCCCACTGAACTATCTAGGCACCTTTGTTGAACTAACTTAATTTTAACAGGATTTGTCTAGCTGTTGTACTGAAACTATACCAGATGAGGGAGAGCAGAAAAAAATCAATTAGGAGGCTATTGTCATAACCGAGTAAGAGATGATGGTGGCTCAGCCATGATGGGGATAACAGAAGTGGTAAGATGTGGTCAAATTCTGGATGTGTTTTGAAAGTTGAGCTGATAGAATGTACTTAGAGATTGAATGTGGATGTGAGAAAGATAGGGCTCAAAGTTGACTCTGGTGTTTTTGTTTTGAAGTGGAACAGGCTACAATTTTGGAAGACTGACTTGATCACCTAGACCGCTGTGTTGAAATTAGATGGTAAAGGGATGCAAACAGAAGCAGAAGGATCAGTGAGAAGAGACTACAATGATAATCCCACTTCAGAATTTATTTGAATTGTCACTAGTACTTCTTAAGAGATGTGATGACAAAATTCAAACAAATAATTAATTGCCTTGATTACAAATCTCAACAAAGGTCAGTAGGGAAGATATTACAGGCTTAGTGGGATTTTAGGCACCCTTCAAATCACACTCCTCCAGAACATTTTCACTGGAAGACAAGAAAGCCTCATTTCCTATTAACTCAGAAATTCTTTCAAGCAGCTTTTGTAGTGGACTCTGTCATTGGTCCAGCTTAGGGGGTTCTTGGGCATAAATCTTCAAGTTCTATTAAAGCCTCTTGAGAAGATGGTCAAGGCACAACTAAAATAGTTCATACCACTGCACTGGAAAAAAGCACTGCAGCTCTAGTGTCCCTTGAAGAGACTTAATCTTCCTCCCTTGGCCTCAAGAGAGGCAGGTGAAGCAGGATAAGTACTGTAACACACAGGGAGGAAATAGAAGCATTTAAGCTGTCTCTTTCTGCATAAAAACAGGGTGATTTTCTTCTGAATTTAGCAGCTTTCCATTCTCTTCTCTCCTAGACAAGATTTCCGTTTCAGTGAAACTCTACTGTGACCACAGGGCACAAGGGATAGCTAGCATCCTTTTCAAGAGAAAGCATGAGACTTCGAGGCTTCTCTGAAAACGGGTTCTGGGCAACCCTGAACTAATTCTGAGGACCTGTTATACAGACAAAAAGAGCTCAGTTCAAGATCCTAATAAGACCCTCAAGTCATTTTTCTTCAGTGAACCACAGCTAATGAGGAAGCAGTGCCTCTCAGCACTGGAGATATTCAGAGGAAAGGAGGCCAGGACACCATGTCAAGGATTTCCAAGGCATACAAAGGAAAATGTAAATCTGTCCCCAGGCCTGGAGACAAGACAAAGACCAAATGGAATCCTGGAATAGGCTGCTAAGCAGTTATGTGTAGAGGAATGGAAGACATGTGATGAACCACTCCAAGAACTGATAATAAAACAAACAACCCAATGTAAATATGAAGACTATTTGCTTCAATTAAGCCTAAGCTACAGAAGTGTGAACTTTAATATTTCCTCAGTGTACAGCTCTGCCAGCGCTTCCACCATTATTAAAGTGTGTTTATACAGGGTTTGGCTTTTCATCTATTATGGAAAAATTACATCTTGCCAACTGCACTACAGAGGCCTAAACACAGTAAATCCTCCACCGACCTTGAACTCAAGCTAAAGCAAATAGTCACTCTCCTTGGTGCTGAACTGCCTAACTAGAGCCTCGTATAAATGGCTGTGGGGGCGCCTGGGTGGCTCAGTGGGTTAAAGCCTCTGCTTTCGGCTCGGGTCATGATCCCAGGGTCCTGGGGTTGAGCCCCACATCGGGCTCTCTGCTCTATAGAGAGCCCGCCTCCTTCTCTCTCTCCTTGCCTGCTTCTCTTGCCTACTTGTGGTCTCTGTCTGTCAAAATAAATAAAAATAAAATCTTTAAATGGCTGTGGATATAAATTACTCCTACAATGCGTCTTAGCATTTATGGATCACCAAGAGAGTACATGTTTTCCCAAAAGGTAGTATTTGTAGAGGCACCACAACATGAAGAAAACTCTTAGGGAGATAATTGGGAAGGCACTCCTTCGCAAATTATGGTCACGTATTTATAGAACACTAAGAGTGTGCTGGGTCTGGAGCCTCACAGAGGAGATAGTAAAGCTGCAGACACCTCTGGTCAGAAGGTGTCACAAGAGTGGAGAGAGAAGAAGCTGCTTAGCAAAGGACATGCAAGAAAAGAAGCCACTGCAGTAGAAAGCCTGGACTGGTAAAGCATCATGGGACAGAAGAGAAAGCAGAAGAGCAGAAGAAGACAAAAACATCAGTTAGAGTATCAGTATAATGGAAAATGGCATTTCCATTAGAACAACCAAGAAAATTTATCAACATGGAGAAATGTTTATAAAATGATTCTAAACGAAAAAACGCAGTATGTAATATGATAAATACGCCGTGGTTAAAATTGTGTATACAAAAAGCTGAAGTCTGGAAGGGAATAAAGAAAACTCAAAATCACTACATGAGAGGTGAATTATGGACATACCAGTTTACTTATGAAAGTTCCTTTAATCTTATTGTCAAAACACATATGTACACATACACACTCTATCTTTATAGGCAAATAGAGTATATGTGAACATTCACTACAGCTCTGTGATGGTTAAAAAATGACACACAATGAAAATATCCATCTATAAGGGACAGGTTATGTAAGTCCTGGCATAGACATAAGATGATCTCCTACACCACTTTAAGGGTGTCTGGCTGGCTCAGTCAGTAGAACACACAACTCCTGATCTTGGGATCATGAGTTTGAGCCCTACATTGGGTACTGAGATTACTTAAAAACAAAAAATCAATTAAAAAAAAATCTCCTCAGGGCACCTGGGTGGCTCAGTGGGTTAAAGCCTCTGCTTTCGGCTCAGGTCATGATCCCACGGTCCTGGGATCGAGCCCCACATCGGGCTCTCTGCTCAGCGTGGAGCCTGCTTCCCTTCCTCTCTCTCTCTGCCTGCCTCTCTGTCTACTTATGATCTCGGTCTGTCAAATAAATAAATAAAATCTTTAAAAAAAAATCTCCTGTACCAGTTCAAAAATTGAGGTATATCTATTCTCACTGACATGAAGATAGGTCTATGGCTTATGGCCAAGTAATATTTTAAAAAAGAAACTTGGGGGCGCCTGGGTGGCTCAGTGGGTTAAGCCTCTGCCTTTAGCTCAGGTCATGATCCCAGGGTCCTGGGATCGAGCCCTGCAACGGGAATCTCTGCTCAGCAGGGAGCCTGCTTCCCCCTCGCTCTCTCTCTCTCTGTGCTGCTCTGCCTACTTGTGATCTCTCTCTCTGTGTCAAATAATAAAATAAAATACTTTTTAAAAATAAAAAGAAACTTGTAGAAAAATATGCATGTCATAATCATATTCATATAAAATAAATAACTATATTAATATATGTGGGTATAGACTCAGGACATACTTTGGAGTAATAGACCCTAAATGCAGGGAAAATTATGGGATCACATATTTTCTCTTCCTATGTTAATCTATTTCTGTAATATCCGCATTTTGTGTAAACTTGTATTACAGGTGTTATTGGAAAAAACATTTTAAGGAGTAAAAATTGAATTAAAATATTTTGAAACCTAGTATATGGGGACAAATTTTAGAAGTTTTTCTTTGGGAAATGAGGGGTAAAATCTAAGAGGAGTTTTGAAGAGCAGAGGGTGGTTGGGGATAGAGCAGTAAGTATATAGAAAGACTGTGTATCTAAGGGAATGAAAATAAAAGTCATGCTGAGCTCTCTAAGTTGGGCAGGATTTACCCAGTGACCCTAAGTTGAGGGATAGCAGGAATGAGAAAACAATCTGAAAAGAAAGTTAGGGAGAAGGTTTTTGACAGTGTACAGAGGATTGACTGTTCCTTCCGAGTCCTGAGGAAAAGCGATCGGGAATTTCAGAAAGGTAGAAGGGAAGAGGTGGCAAAAAACATGGAAAAGGAGAGGCTGAGAATGAAGGGGTGACCATGAATAAAACAGCATAGAAGAAAAACGGGAGGAGAACAAACAGAATTTATGAGGAGAACTCGTAACATATGGCTGATTTACCAAAAGCCAGTCAAGCACAAAGTAATCCAGCTTCAAACCCATTAACCTGAAACCTGCTTTCTTGCTTCCACACAGAAATCTGAACCTCAAAATACAGTGTGTCGCCCTTCACAAGTTCAGCAAATTTCAGTTGAAAATCACCGTTCCTATATATCATGTTAGTCTGTGTCACCAAGTCTCAGATGTTCTTGGGAATTGGGGCAGCTAATGTGTTCGGGCTGGGAGAGCTGACAAGCGTATACGGTACCACTCAGTACAAAAAGTAAAATGATTGGCTTCACTATTTACAAGTACATTAAAATGACTACATGCTTTAGATTCTGAGTCTAAAAAAACGGGTATAATTTCAAAAAACTGTGAGAGTCAAATGATAGACAAATGATAACTCAGTGCCTGGGACACAGCAGACACACAGTAAGTATTTCTGAATGAAAAAAATGAACCGATGTGGTGGGGACCATACAGTATTATTCCTGTGCGGAGAGAGATGGTATGGGAAAGGTAAACTCCGGCTGGATTCTAACTCTGCAATAAGGTCCAGTCACTTCCTTTTAACAGTAAAGTCTCCCATTTACTGCTTCTATTTTTGTGACTGTCTTCCTAAGCAAACTTCCTGGGCATCTGTAAGCCCTTCTCAACTTTGAAAGTGTCGTTCTGTGATTTTTGCCCTCTCTCTTTAGAACTATAAAATCTAAAACAGTGACGGGTGTGTCCTTATACCTCGAGAACAGGCAAATAACCAACTAATTCTAGAAAGCCAGGAAGAGAAGGAAGTATTTCTAAGCCTTCCTCAGATCCAGGGCAAACCAGCCGGGGCCACTCTGTATGTACAGCCGGGGCAGTATAGGGGATCCCAGATCATCTGGCCATGTTGAGACAAAAATATTTTGATCCTGGTTGTAAACAGCACATCAAAAGGGATACCTTTGGCTTGAAAGGTATAAGATTAAGCAACACTCTCTGGACTAGAGTTTGGTCCTCTAGGTCCATGGATCCCAAAGAGGTCCATGGACAGAATTCATGAAAGTACCTAAACTCAGATAGGAAAACATTAGATCTGTATTTTCACCAACTTCTAGCTAAAATGTAGCATTTGCTTCCATTATGAATTTGGTCAACAAATCATGGCATCATTAGTGATACTTCCACATTTGTTGCAACAGAAGTGATAGATATTTTCATATCTCATTGTAATTGTTGCTGATATTTCAAAATGTCATCTATATCATCACTTACAACCGCTTTGAAATTACAATGGTCATTATACCATACACTGCTAGACTGAATGCAATGTGTTAATTAAAAAAGCATACGTGTTACTATAAAACAAATTTGTTTTAAGTTTAATAACTGTATTTGGGGCAAAATGTGATTCAATCAAGATTCAGAATTGGTTCCTTATCATTTTATGTATTTTATTTCATGCAAGACATAGACTCCACCAAACTATGAAAGATGTCCATGACATGAAAAAGGTAAAGAGAACCTGGGACTAGGTTTTCAATTGTCCATACACGTTACATACACCCCAATCCCATTGCTTGAAACACTTTTAAATGTGAAGACAAAAACAGCTGGGAATCTGCCACCATTCTGATATGTAGGAGTTATTTATATTGACTAAAAAGTTCAAAATTAATGGCATGAATTACATAATAGAGCAGCCTATGAATGAAACAAGCCCACTTGAATTCCTTTTATTGCCTTTAAGCATAGGGTTAAGAACACAAGTATTTGAGTCAAGGACTTGGCTTTGAATCCTATTTCAAATTTACTATCTGGCCTGGGGCAGGCCAGTAAACCTCTCGAAGCCTCATTTTTCTCATCTACAAAATGTGAATGATAAAACCTGCCTCAAAGCATTATTAAAAGGATTAACTAGTACGGCAAAACACTTCATAATGCATGCAAAGACCTTAGCCCAGTACCTGACATAGTAAGTACTCAATAAATTGTAGTAATGGTACTATTTTAGTTTAGTTATTAATGCCATTTAAGTCATAACTTATATTGAGTCTTTAAGATTTCTTTAAAAGATTATGTAATTAAGAGCCAATATAATACACTGCTTCGGAACACAGACTCCAGCAACAGACTGCCTAGGTTTGAACTTTCCTCCCGTTTACAAGCTATGTAACTTCATTTCTGAGATTCAGTTTCCAGATCTGTAAAATAGGAAAATTTTTAGTATCTACCTAAGAGGATCTACCTAAAAGGATCAAATTCATAACTGTATGTGAAGCTCGTTAAAAAGTGCCTGGTACACAGCAAATACTTTGTAATTATCAGCAGTTTGTGTCATCAATAGTTATTACATAATGGTTTCGCATCAAGTTATGGTCAGGAACCCTTTCTCCCTCTCATCGGAATTTCAGTGGAGATTTATTACAAATGAAGTAGAATTCGTCTCATGTAAAGGAAAGTATTTACATGACTTTACTTTGATATCAATAAGAACAAGGCAGGGAACAAATTCAGCCACAATTATGTCCTTGGGGAGTAAGAAAGACCCCCCCTTCCCATGGTTTTATAACCAAGTCAGAGCTCACACAGAAAAGATCTTTTTAAAGTCTGAAATGTTTCTTTTATGGCAACAGATCTGTGTCATATAGGGACAAACATAACTTTACTTCTGTACCTTTAAACAGGTGCAGAGAGGGGGCCTCTGTGGCCCAGGCTGGAGCTCACCTTGGAGAAAGGAGCCATGGAAATGCTGGGCTCAGTGACAACAACAAGGACCAGAAATGCACCTTTTTCCCAGCAGGGGACCGGCCTTGCTCCTCACCAGGCAATTAGTAGGCTTTGACTTAACATAAAACCTACACAGACCACTAATCTGAGAGTATGACAACGTGACTGATGTTATTTTCTGAACTAAGAGTTACAGTACAAACAACAATAATGATATTAACACATCCACTTCTCCTCATCTTTTAAGGTAGTTGAATAATTAGTAACTCAACAATTAGTAATCACAGCAAAATTATAAAGCCCATGAAATTATTCTCACCATCAATTTATTTCATTTATTTCATTTTATTTCATTTTTATTTTGTTTTTTACTTAGAAGCTTTAAGAATTCAGGGTTCTTTGCTGAATATAATACTAACCCTCCCAGCGTGAAAGATAAAGAATACAAAAACCAAGTTATGGTACATATCACAATAATTCTAACATACAGTAAAATCAATGCTCATCACATCCCCAGTACTCTACAAAAATGTTAAGTGCTAGATCTGATTTAAAAAAAAAAAAAAACAATGATCAAAAGATTACTAAACCACCAGTGTTAAGTCAGAGGCAATAAATCTTTAGTTTTTCCCCAGATACACACAGAGGTATCCTTTGGAGATTTAGCTTTCCAACACATACAGCTAAAGGTCTGTTCCCAGGAGGCAAGGGGTCGGGGGTGGGGGGGGGCGGGTGGGGAATCACCAAGAAGTTTTTCCTAACAGGAAATAAAATGTGGCATACTCTGGATTTACTGACCAGAGATTATCAGGGAGTGGAAATACTTAAAGTAGAATCAAAGCAGATTGGGGGATTCTCCTCTTGAATGCTCTACTCATGCCAGTATCACTATTTCCAACATCCCTTAATGGGTCCAAAGTAAAACATTCCAGCTGAGGAATTAATAGTTGCCCTTGCAATGCTGACTTTTAATACCACAAGGGGCTTTTCAAAGCGCCCCAGGGAAGGGTGAGCCTTTAGTGCTTAACCACATGGAGGTGCCTTCCAAATATCCAGGCTGCTGAGCTTGGTTCTGAACTCCACTCCAGTGAGTCTGTGCTGGAGCCCTTTCACAATTTAGGGTAAGGCAATACATCTGATCTGGAATCTTTGGTCCAAAAAGCCTTGGAACAAGACTGCTGAATGTGCCCTTACATCAACAGATGGGGTAAGGAGAAGACAGGACAGAAAGTCGAGACTGTATACCCATGAGTATGCACCCACACAGCTGGCATTTGGTACCGAATCTCCATGTGATCAAATTTCTTTCAGGCCCATTCAAAATAAAATACTTTCATAGCAAGTGTTCATATTGAACCTTTAACAATGGAAAAGTCTCTTCTTATTTAACTAAAATCCTACATAGCTTCTATTATCATAGTTAAGTGTTCATTCTAGTATGAGAATAATCTTCCTTAAAATAAACATGGCTTGTCGCTGCCCAGATTAAACTCCTTAAGTGATTCCCCTGCGTCTACAAGCCAAAATCCTAATACTTCAAGATGACAAGCAAGACCTGATGGTCTGGACCCTACCTCTTGTCTAGTTTCATCTACCTCCATGGCTGCCAGGATACTCAACCTCTCAGAAACTCCTCAGATTTTTCTGCCAGGCTCCTTCACACCTCTCAGCCCTCACCAACACGAACTCTGTACTTGGAATGCTTTGTTTTTATAGCAGTTCTGACAACTGCTTATTCTTCTTTCCCAGCTCAGCTAAGATCACCTCCTCTGTAAAGTCTTTGCCAACTCTCCTCTGCCAGGAAAGACTGACCCACTCTTTTCTTTCATGCCCACAAAGTGTCTTGTCCACTCCTGCCCTTCTGCCCACCACAGCATTTTACAGTACTATTTTTAATAGCCTTTTGGAGAAAACATTCAAATTCAATATACTGCACATTTTAAAGCGTACAATTCCATATGTTGTAACCTATGGTTATTCCTGTGAAACCATCACTACAATCAAGATAATGAGCATATACATCCACTGCCTCTCAAGTTTTCCATCTTTCCCTCTCATCCTTTCCTGCCTTTCTCTATCCCAAGGCAAACACAGATTTGCTTCTGAAACTATGTATTCATCAGCATTTGCTATAGTTTTAGACGTATGGAATTATATGCTATGGACTTTTTTTTTTTTTTGCTTTGCTTTTTCACTCAGCATAATTATATCGAGATTCATCCGTGTTGTTGCATGAATCAGTAGTTCATTAGATTTTATTCCTGGGTAGTTTCAGACTAGATATGGACTGCAGTGAGTCCCTCCCTTCCTCTGGGGATGAACATTTCGTTGTTTCAACTTCCTGAGTGCCACAAAGTATTACAAAGTGTGATGCTATGAACATTCATATATAGGTCTTTGTACAGACACATGTTTTCTTTCCTCTTGGGTAAATATTTAAAGGTTAGAAAGGATGAGTCATATGTTAGGTGTATGTTTAATTTTTAAGAAACTGCCGAACTACTTTCCAAAGTGACTGTGCCATTTTACATTCCCACTAACGGTGTATGAAAGATCCATCCCTCCATATTCTCACCAATATTTTATATAGCTAGTCATTTTCATTACAGTCATTCTAATATGTTATCTATTATGCTATCTCATTGGGGTTTTAATCTGCATTTCCCTAATAATTAATGATGTTGAGCATCTCTTCATGAATTTGCTATCCATATTTCTTCTTTGGTGGAATATCTGTTTCAAATTGTTTTCCCATTATTTTGGAGGGTTGATGGTTTTCTTATGAGGTTTTTAGAGTAGGGAGAAATCGGAGGGGGAGACAAACCATGAGAGACTGTGGACGCTGAGAAACAAACTGAGGGTTTTGGAGGGGAGGGAGTGGGTTGGGTGAGCCTGGTGGTGGTTATTAAGGAGGGCACGTATTGCATGGAGCACTAGGTGTGGCAGATAAACAATGAATCTTGGAACGCTGAAAAAGTAAAATTAAATTTTAAAAACTTTTGAGAGTAATTCATAAATTCTATAAGCAAATCAATTATCAGATATATTTGCAAATATTTTCTCCCAATCTGTGGTTTATGTTTGCATTTTCTTAACAATATCTTTTGAATGGCAGAAAATTTTAATTTTGATAAAGTTCAATTTAGCAACTTGTTTTTCTACGGATTGTGATTTTAGTATCATATCCAAGAAATCTTTGTCTAACTCAATGTCACAAAGATTTTTTTCCTATTTTCCCCCTCCTTTTTTTAAAGACTTATTTATATCAGAGAGGGGGAGAGAGAGGGAGCATGCGTGAGCTGGTTGGGGGGAGAGGGAGATAAGCAGACTCTCCACTGAACAAGGAGACCCCCTGCGGGCTCAACCCCATGATCCTGAGATCATGAGCTAAGCCAAAATCAAGGGTCAAATGTTTAAACAACTGAACCACCCAGGCACCCCTATGTTGTTGTTGTTTTTTCTACAAGTTTTATAATTTTAGGTTTTACATGTATGTCGACGATCTATTTTGTATTCGTTTTTAAAATATACTATAAGGTATGGTTCAATATTTATTTTTCCCTTTATGGATATTTATGTGTTCCACAGCCATTTGTTAAAGAAACAATCCTTTCTCCACTGACATGCCTTTTCACCCTTGTCTAAAATCAATTGTCTCTATACACACGGATCTATTTCTGACTCTCTGTTCTTCCAGTAATCTATTTGTCTATTGAAATACCAGCACCTCACTCTTGATTACTGAGCTTGAAATCAGGTAGTTTTAGTCCTTCAACTTTGTTCTGTTCTTTTTTTTCCCCAAAGTTGTTTTGGCTAGTCTAGGTTCTTTGCATATCTTTGTGACTTTTTAGATTTGTCTTGTAATTTCAAAAACTGCTGGCATTTTGAGTAGGGTTGCACTGAATCTATTGATCAATTTGGAGAAAACTGACATCATAACAAAATTGAGACTTCAATTATAGCTCTCCATTTATTTAGATCTTCTTTTTCTCAGTAATATTTTATGGTTTTTCAGTGAAAAGGTCTTGCACACCTTCTGTTAGATTTACCCCTAAGCATTTCATATTTTTGGTGCTACTGTAAAAGGCATTTTTATTTTAATTTCTTATTGTTCATTGTTAGTATACAGTAATATAATTGATTGTTATATATTGATATGCCATCCTAGAATCTTGCCAGAGGACAATGGAATTAACAATTAACATCTCAATACCTAGAGGGACAAAGGAAGTTGATCACAGTTACATATAGGAAAAACTGTGCTGTGGAGATATTTACATATGCTAGGGGAGAGAGGATAAGCGAAGTGCGGAAACATCTTCATCATTTTTGTTTCTATGTTTTTGGCCTAGATGGTTTGAATGAGTCTTTGAGCTCATTAGCCAAGTGGTATAGGAAAGATTCTCCTACTTAGTACATATGGTCCTTCCTACACAGTTTCTGAAATGTGAGAGTAAAATCCCTTGCCACCGAAGAGAAACCCCAGGGAGACCAGCAGCAATAATGTTTCACCTTTCTTTTGATCTTGAATCTTTTAGGCTGGTTTCTGCTTCTTTTTTTCATCCTGCTACAACCAAGTTTCCTTAATAGGAATCTAGTCCTTATATTTCAGAACTGGGACTTAAACGAGTATTTCCTCTATGTCTCTACTTGGTTGGGTTTTGAATGATTAGTCTTGGGTTCCTGCCTCTGAATCGTACATATGGATTCAGGCTGACTGCCATATAACTGAATCTGCTCGTATCCTGTTGACCTCACACCCATAAATAGGATGCTTGCTTCACAAAGCAGCATAGCCTGTTAGCTGCACTCATTCTCCACACTAGGAAACTCAGAGGTCACATGCTTCCTCATCCTTCACATTGCCAGAGCTCTATCTGCTCTGCACATAAAAGAAAGGATTCTATTGTTAACAAACCCCAGAACACAAACCACTTCTCCATTCCACACTGCACAGAAAACTTCAAAACATGTTCCTAATTGAAAGGATTTTTGGTTGAATATGAGCACTTTCAGCTACCTCTGTGTCTCTAGATGACCATCACTGTCAGAAGCATCATCTTTGAGTATGAATGACACACTGAATGAAGGGAAGAGAGAAATAGAGACACCAGGGGCACTGTATACAGAATTAACATCAAAGAACGAAGTCCGGTCAGAATTCCCTAAACCTGCTTTCTCTCTCTATATGTTGACATAACAGTCATTCAGGAGGCCTCTGTCACCGCTTTAATAAGGGTCTTGTACACCTGTGAGGCTCTAATACCTCCTACATTCATGCTCCTTCTCCGGTTATAATTCATTACCTATGAACCCTAAATGTTTTTCAATAAACTAAAAACAATTTTTTACAACAAAATACATTTTTACTGCATAAGAATAGAAAACCCAATTAAACCTAAATAAAAAAATAAATCATCATTAAGCATACCAGCCCGAGATTACGAGTCCTAACATCTGATACATATTCTCCCAGACTTTTATCCACTGTTATAACATTTTCAACAAAAATGAAATCATAAAGTTATCCACTATTGTCTTCTAAGTTGTCAGGCAGATAATATGGCACCAAGGCATATTTTACTTTTTGGTGCAACCTTAGCAAAAGAAGTCACGTGTTATAGAGAGCATTAGAGTTTCAACCAAAGCTATAAAGTAATTACGGTGTGAGACCTGCACTACCTCCAGCCTGCCCAAGCAGAATTAACTAGCAAATGGAGAAATCTCCTACTAGTTAGGAAACCATAGCTAGAACACTGTCACTTGGCCAGGTCATGTGAGACACCTGTCCGCAAAGTTCTAAGCAACCTACAAGGACAGGTGGTTGCATACTTGGGGTTGGGAGGGTGAAAAGAGTTAAAGCCATGTCATTACTGGTGAGAAGGAAAGTGTCGGATATCCAGAGAAAAACATGTATGAGGTGGGAGGTGCAACATAACACTTGCCATTTTTATGTACATCCATGTCTTATTTCTCCTTTCTATCCCTAGTGCCTGGCATGTAGTAAGGATTCACTGAATGAATTTAGAGGCTGTCTCAGAAGCAGCTTAGTTGGAAATGATTGGGCGGAAACCAGCCGATGTAGCACATTACAAAAAAAATGAAAATATCATCTCCAACTATGACTGTCCCATTTTGATTTCAAAGGAAGTGAATCCTGTATATGTTAAAGGTAAGTGATGATAAATAAGGTGGAAAATATTAGGGCTCCAGGCAACCTTAATTCAATTTCTTACACACACACACACCATTTGCCAACTCCAAGTCAAATATATTTTCACTAAGGTACAGTGTTTCCAAGGTTAATATGTGTTATGAAGGGGAAAAAAAATGGGTGAAAGATAATTATACAAGATGCCTGATGTGGTATATTAATTTCGAGATGGCCATCAATTCCCCAAAGTACCCATGCTCTTTGATATTTGACTCTGTAGCTTCTCTCATCAAGAGGCAAACAGAGTCTACTTCCCAAATCCTTGAATCTAGCTTGGCCTAGTGACTTGTTTTGAGTAGGGAACACAGGGGTAGGGTAGTAAAGGTGTGCCAGTTCCAAGGTCGCAAAAGAATTTGTTGCTTCTGCTCTCTCAGGACTCTGCTCCATCAACAAGCTGGACTCCTGGATGAAAGGTCATGCGGTCGGCCATCCTTGCAACCACCAGATGTAGGACCATCGCACCCTGAGCCGTGTTGCCCCGGGAACAGAGGTATGACATTTCACCAAAGAATTTGGAAAATGCAAATTAAAACCACAATGAGATATCTCTAGATATCTGTCAGGCAGCTAAATAAAAAATAATAATAATAATGACAACCCAAAATGCTAGCAAGGATGTGGAGAAAACACACCACTCATACGTTGCTGGTGGGAATGTACAAGGGTACTGCCACTGTGGAAAACAGTTTGGCAGTTTCCTATAAAACAAAACGTAAAAACTACCTACAAATTGCACTCTTGAGGATTTATCCCAGAGAATTAAAAGCCTGGGACATGTTCAAACTAGAAACCTATCCACGAACGTCCATAGCAACTTTATTCAAAGTAGCCCCAAACTGGAAACAACCCAGAACTTCTTTGACAAGATAATGGTTAAAAAGCTGAGCTACATCAAATCTAAACCACATTGAGATACCACCTTACACCAGTTAGAATGGCCAAAATAAACAAGACAGTAAATATCGTGTGTTGGAGAGGATGT
>PISX010026731.1:0-24042 GCA_004024625.1 Mellivora capensis | reverse complement strand
CAAAACAAAGAAACAAACAGACAAACAAAAAAAAGAACCTCGTCAAAAAGAACCCTAAGTATAAGATTTATAGACTACCAGGACAAACACAAGTATACAAAAATACTGGTAGGAGAAAAAGATGGGAGAGTGGTTGTAAATTCTCAGTGTGGGCGAGGAAGGTTATTTTGCTTCTTCCTGGATGTATCTTGATATCTTTCTTAAAGGATACAACTTTCCTAAGATATCAGGGGATTAAAAATTGGTTTACCTATAGGGGTAGCATTGATTGGGGAAAGGGGATTACCTTGAATTTTAACTCTATATGAATATTAGCAAATAAAATTAAAGAAAAGAATGATCTAAACTAAACTAAAGTGAAATTTAAAAAATATATATAAAAATAGAAAAGCGAAAGAAAAACATGGGTATATGTATCAAAAAGTTCAGGTTAAAAAGTTATTATGGAATTTGATGTACTGGACATCTCACTGTGATGGTAAAGAGGCTAGAAAAATCTATATAAAAAAATAAAAAAGATTAAAAAAATTTTTTTAAATGAACCAGCATAGTGGGAACGAATTAAAAATTAAACATATCTATGAAGTAGTAGTGATTGTTGTTTTCTCGGGGGGGTTGGCTTTCTGGGGGAGGGGCCTGCCGTGTGGGTTTTCAGGCGGTGTTTCCTGAGTTAAGTCCTCCCGCCCCCCCTCCAGGGGGTGGGCTCTGAGGAAACTGGGCCTTTAGGCTCTTGTTCTCTGGAGGTTTTTATGTCTGTTCCTTTGTTTTCTCTCCCCTCTTGGCAGCTCCGGATGGTTCTTAGAGGTTTAGAGGAAAGCAAACTGCACCCAGACCTCCCTCCCAGAGAGAAGCCCCAGTCCGTTCCATTCCCCTCTGGGTGCTGCAGAGCAGGTTCCCAGCCGCGATCTCTGGGGACACCTGTGTGTCCTGCTTGTACTCAAAACCACAAGCGGCAGCTGTCTGGGCAGCTCCAGACCACCAGAGAGTTTCCAAACAGGGAAGGCACACAGAGATTTTCCTGCTGGCTCGAGCTGGGAGCGATCAGACTTTCTGGGTGCTAGAGTGCCCCCCGCTGGTGCCCACACACCTCTCTCAGGGGAGGGGGTGGAGCGCGTCTCAGGCTCTGCTAGCGCGGCGCGGCACACATGTGGGGACTGCAAGAGTCTGTTTCTGCTCCAGGAGGGTCCCAGCCCCTGCCCCACGCCAAGCGCCCTTAGGAGGTCTCCTCACAGTTCAGAGACCAAGACCTGGTTTCTCTGCTGCACTCTCTCTGGCTCAGCGCCAGGGGTGTCTGCCCTCCGTGGGGGACTTAAGCCCCTGTCCCTAACAGTTCCATTTCCCACAATTTCACCCTGCGATCTTCTCTCTTTTTGAGTGCTTTTTATCAGTCTTCAGGTTAATGCTGGTCCCCAGTAGTAGGGCACTCTTATTGGGGTATTACTTCCCAATGCATTTCCTCTGGTGGCTCCCTCCCCCTTTTGTTTATCTTCCGATACCAGTCTGGTGTTCCCACTCCGCTTTACCTGCCCACTGGCATCTTCTTCCCCCGTAGAGATCCTGATGAGTAGAATTCTGATCTCAGGCTGATTTCATGAGTGATCGGAGTTCCTTGGTAGGTGATCAGCTCACTTTAGGGGACAGGTTGAACCAGAGCCGCCTCCTAGTTCCCCGCCATCTTGTCTCTCTCAAAGTCCCAGTTGTGTTTTCATTATCATTTGTTTCCATGAATTTTTTCAATTCTTCTTTAATTTCCTGATTGACACATTTATTCTTTAGAAGGATGCTGTTTAGTCTCCATGTATTTGGGTTCTTTCGAAATTTCCTCTTGTGATTGAGTTCTAGCTTCAGAGCATTGTGGTCTGAAAATATGCAGGGAATGATCCCAATCTTTTGATACCATTTGAGACCTGACTTATGACCCAGGATGTGATCCATTCTGGAAGAAGTTCCGTGTGCACTAGAGAAGAATGTGTATTCTTTTGCTGTGGGATAAAATGTTCTGAATATATCTGTGATGTCCATCTGGTCCAGTATTTCATTTAAGGCCTTTATTTCCTTGTTGATCTTTTGCTTGGATGATCTGTCCATTTCAGTGAGGGGAGTGTTAAAGTCCCCTACTATTATTGTATTATTGTCAATGTGTTCCTTTGATTTTGTCATTAATTGGTTTATATAGTTGGCTGCTCCCATGTTAGGGGCATAGATATTTAAAATTGTTAGATCTTGTTGTACAGATCCTTTGAGTATGATATAGTGTCCTTCCTCATCTCTTACTATAGTCTTTCGCTTAAAATCTAATTGATCTGATATAAGGATTGCCACTCTAGCTTTCTTCTGATGTCCATTAGCATGGTAAATTGTTTTCCACTCCCTCACTTTAAATTTGGAGGTGTCTTCAGGTCTAAAATGAGTTTCTTATAGGCAGCATATTGATGGGTTTTGTTTTTTTATCCATTCTGATACCCTGTGTCTTTTGATTGGGGCATTTAGCCCATTTACATTCAGGGTAACTATTGAGAGATATGAATTTAATGCCATTGTATTGCCTGTAAGGTGACTGTTACTGTATATTGTCTCTGTTCTTTTCTGATCTACTACTTTTAGGATCTCTCTTTGCTTAGAGGACCCCTTTCAATATTTCCTGCAGAGCTGGTTTGGTGTTGCAAATTCTTTCAGTTTTTGTTTGTTCTGGAAGGTTTTTATCTCTCTTTCTATTTTCAATGATAGCCTAGCTGGATATAGTATTCTTGGCTGTATGTTTTTCTCATTTAGTGCTCTGAATATATCATGCCAATTATTTCTGGCCGGCCAGGTCTCTGTGGATAAGTCTGTTGCCAATCTAATATTGTTATCATAGTATGTTACAGACTTCTTTTCCCGGGCTGCTTTCAGGATTTTCTCTTTGTTGCTAAGACTTGTAAATTTTACTATTAGGTGATGGGTGTGGACCTATTCTTATTGATTTTGAGGTGGGTTCTCTGTACCTCCTGGATTTTGATGCTTGTTCCCTTTGCCATATTAAGGAAATTCTCTACAATAATTCTCTCCAGTATACCTTCTGCTCCCTCTATCTTTCTTCTTCTTCTGGAATCCCAATTATTCTAATGTTGTTTTGTCTTATGGTGTCACTTATCTCTCGAATTCTCCCCATGTGGTCCAGTATTTATTTGTCTCTCTGTTGCTCAGTTTCTTTATTCTCTGTCATTTGGTCTTCTATATCAATAATTCTTTCTTCTTCCTCATTTATCCTAGCAGTAAGAGCCTCCATTTTTGATTGCACCTCATTAATAGCTTTTTGGTTTCAACTTGGTTAGATTTTAGTTCTTTTATTTCTCCAGAAAGGGCTTTTATCTCTTCAGAGAGAGTTTCTCTAATATCTTCCATGCCTTTTTCGAGCCTGGCTAGAACCTTGAGAATCGTCATTCTGAACTCTAGATCTGACATGTTACCAATGTCCGTATTGATTAAGTCCCAGCCTTCAGTACTGCCTCTTGTTCTTTTTTTTTTTTTTTTTGTGGTGAGTTTTTCCACCTTGTCATTTTGTCCAGATAAGATATATGAAGGAGCAAATAAAATACTAAAAGGGTGGCCAAGACCCCAGGAAAATGCACTTTAACCAAATCAGAAGAGACCCCAAATCTTGGGGGGGGGGAGGGAAGGGGATAAAAAGAAGTTAAAAAAAAATTTAAAAAAAGAAAAGATATAAAGAAAAATATAAAAAAGAAAAAAATATATATATATTAGACTGGACTAGAACAGGGTCAACCCACTTAATTTTGGGAGTATTTTGGTCTCTTAGAAGAAACTACCTCCCAAAATTTTAAAGAATGAAAGAATTTTAAAGAAGAAGTTTAAGGGTAAACACAATGAAGGGATGGAATACGCCTATAAAGATGAAAAAATAAATTTATTTTTAAAAATTTCTAAAAAAGGAGTTGATAAAGTCAGTTGGTTGGGAGAATAAAGAAAAAGAAAGTGGAGAGAATTTTCTCAGGCTGGAGACTAGAACAAGCCCGGAGCTAGATTTAGGGTATATTTTGATGTATTAGAAGAAGTTGTACCCCAAATTTTTTAGAAGAAAAAACCCTATGTTACAAAAAATAAAGTTAGATACAATGAAGGATAAAATATGAATATAATAATGAAGGTTCAAAAAAGATTATTATTATTATTATTATTATTTTAATAAAAGGTATTGTTAAGATAAACTAGTTAAAAAACATTAAAAGAGGAAAGGGTAAAAGTTAAAAAAAAATTTTCACAGAAGAAAAAAAATAAAATTAAAAAAAATTAAATTAATTGCAAGACTAAAGAATCATGGGGAGAAAGCCATGCATTCCATGCTTTGCTTTCTCTTCCTCTGGAATTCCACTGTTCTCCTTGGTAAGTGAACTTGGTCTTGGCTGGATTTCTTGTTGATCTTCTGGGGGGAGGAGCCTGTTGTATTGATTCTCAAGTGTCTTTGCCCGAGGCGGAATTGCACTACCCTTATCAGGGGCCAGGCTAATTAATCTGCTCGGGTTCGCTTTCAGGAGCTTTTGTTCCCTGAATGCTTTCCGTAGAGTTCTGGAGGATGGGAATGAAAATGGCGGCCTCCCAATCTCCGGCCCGGTGGAGCCAAGAGCTTGGAGCCCCACTCCTCAGTGCGCCCTCAGGAAAAGCACTCAATCAGTCCCGTCTCCCTGGCCTCTGGCTGCGCTTGGAGATATGCGCTCACTCCCGTGTCCCTGACCTCTGGCCACGCCTGGAGCTCACCCAGCCTGTGACTGGTTCAAGTTGACTCCGAGCTGAGAGCTCACTCCTAGACTCTGTCTCTGTAGCCAGCTTCCCCACTCTAATACCTGTGAGCTCTGCGACACTCAGACATCCCTGATCCTTCTGTGACCCTGCAGGACCTGGGGCCACGCTGACCCCACCTGGGCTTCACCCCGGTTTAGCCTCTGGAGCAATGTCCCTCAGTGGAGCAGACTTTTAAAAGTCCTGATTTAGTGCTCTGTTGCTCCACCACTTGTGGGGAGCCGGCCCCTCCCCCACGGTCTATCTTCCCATTGCTTTGGATTCACTTCTCTGCCAGTCCTACCTTTCAGTAAGTGGTCGATTTTCTGTTTCTAGAATTGCTGCTCTTCTTCTCTTCGATATCCTGTTGGATTTGTAGGTGTTTGCAATGGTTTTATAAGCTATCTAGCTGATCTCCCACTACTTGATGTAGTCTCAGCTGCTACTTCTCCACCATCTTGACTCCTCCCCCCAATTTTGGCCATTCTAACTGGTGTGAGGTGGTATCTCAATGTGGTTTTGATTTGAATCTCCCTGATGAATAATGATGAACATTTTTTCATGTGTCTGTTAGCCATTTGTATGTCTTCTTTGGAGAAGTGTCTGTCCATGTCTTCCGCCCATTTTTTGACATGATTATCTGTTTTGTGTGTGTTGAGTTTGAGGAATTCTTTATAGATCTTGGATATCAGCCCTTTGTCTGTACTGTCATTTGCGAATATCTTCTTCCATTCCTTGGGTTGCCTGTTTGTTTTGTTGACTGTTTCCTTTGCTGTGCAGAAGCTTTTGATCTTGATGAAGTCCCCAAAATTCATTTTTGCTTTTGTTTCCTTTGCCTTTGGGGACATATCTTGAAAGAAGTTGCTGTGGCTGATATCAAAGAGGTTACTGCCTATGTTCTCCTCTAGGATTCTGATGGATTTCTGCCTCACATGGAGGTCTTTTATCCATTTCGAGTTTATCCTTGTGTATGGTGTAAGAGAATGGTCGAGTTTCATTCTTCTACATATAGCTGTCCAATTTTTCCAGCACCATTTATTGAAGAGACTGTCTTTTTCCCACTGTATATTTTTTCCTGCTTTGTTGAAGATTATTTGACCATAAAGTTGAGGGTCATATCTGGGCTCTCTACTCTGTTCCACTGGTCTATGTGTCTTTTTGTGCCAGTACCATGCTGTCTTGGTGATCACAGCTTTGTAGTAAAGCTTGAAATCAGGCAACGTGACATTTTTCTGAAATTGATTCATTCATGTCAGAGTGAAAATATCTATGTTACACATGTTATACTGCCTTCTCTATGAAAAGAGAATATTCAGTTTAACACTGAATATTAAATAAGGGTTATTTTCAATTGTAGGTTATTAACTTGACTTTGATCCTTTTTGGAATTATGGTAATCCCATAGGTTGCTTTCTTCAGAAGACCTCTCATTTCTAAATTATCCTAATTTAGAATTCTAATTCTAAACATAATCAAAAATCAATTGCAGTTATCTGAATTAAAGGAAATAATTGTGACTTCCAAACTAAGTCAGAGATTTTCAACTTATATTCTTTTTTTTTTAAGATTTTATTTGTTTATTTGAGAGAGAAAGCAAGAGACAGAGCATGAGTGAAGGGGGAGGGGCAGAAGGAGAAGCAGACCACAGAGCAGTAAGCCCTATGTGGGGCTTGATCCCAGGACTCCAGGATCATGACTTGAGCCAAAGGCAGATGCTTAATAGACTGAGTCACCCAGGCATCCCACCAACTTATATTCTTATGTGTAATGAGACTTCCATGGACGTGTTACATGTTAAACAAATGAGATACTCCCTAGAGCTATATTTCTATTACTCTTAAGAGGCATACATTACAACACTGGAGCAGAGCCTGATGGAAAGTAAAGTTAACATTTTCTAAATAGTATAAATAGTATAGCACAAAATATACACAAAATACAGTACATTACTCAATCTTGAAATTGATCTGATAAAATTGTAGAATTTTGGGGTGCTGGGGTGGCTCAGTTAGTTAAGTGTCTGCCTTCAGCTCAAGTCCTTGAATTGAGTCCCACATCAGACTCCTTGCTCAGCCTACTTCTCTCGCTCCATCTGCTTCTCCCCCTGCTTCTCCTCTCTCTCCCACTCATGTCAAATAAATAAATAAAATCTTTAAAAAATTACAGAATCTTTGAGCCCAGCCTTCCGTCTGCAGTGCAAATATGAACATTTCTCTAAACATCTTTGACACTCAGTCTTTCCATCTCTCCTTGAATATTTTGGTGACTGAGAGTTTAAAAGGGTGGTTCTTGAAATTGGGTGTGAAACAAATGATTTGTAACTCTCTCATGAAGGTTCTATGTCATTAGGTCTGAAGTCCAAGAATTGTTTCTAACAAGCTCTGCAGGTGATTTGACTTCAGGGCAAAGTTGGAAAATCTCTTCATTTGGGAAGTCATTCATATGTGGAACCTCGCTCTGCATCCTTTCGGTCTCTCCATAAATCTAGTTCTGCCCTCTGGAACACTCCACTGCTCTACACAGTCACTTTTCAGATATTTTATTTGCTCTTTCTATGAAGCATTTTTTAAAAAATGAGGTACCAGGACCAGGTACTTTTCTACTGGGATATATTGGTAAACTTGTCCTTGGGTGGCTTACATTCTAGCAGGGATAGATGGACCATGTCAATGAACCTGATAAATAACTATAGTGCATTTAGATGGTGACAAGAGCCATTGAGTAAAGAAAAAGCTGAGCAAGGGAAGAAGGAATTGGGAGGTCTGGAGTGGGGGATAAATTGCAGTTTTAAATAGTAGTAAGGGCGGGCATCATGGAGCAGGCGCATTTGGGCAAAGACCTCAAGAGTGGAGACAGTATATTTGGGGGTAGAGTATTTAAAAAAAAGGGCGGGGGAAAGGTAGTGGTAGCTTTCCTGGTTTGTTCAATAAACAGCAAAGAGGACTGTGTGACGGGACCAGAGTAAGCAAGGGCAAGAATAATAGGAAAGGAGGTCCAAGGACTAACAGACCACCTGGGGAACTTTGACTTAATGTAGTTTTCCATTCTTTAAGTCATTCAGTTGTCCTTCACATAATATGGTTTCCAACCACTACCAGTGAATGTTCACATCAAGTATAAATTCAGCAGAGTAATAGGCATTAAGTATATTACTCCTCAAAAGAATGAGTCTGGATGTCATCATTATCACACTTTGTGATGTTAGTGAATGATATTTCTAAATATCAAGTAATGTGCCTGGGCTTTCCCTAAGTGCTAGAAGATTCTTTCTCAACTCACCCAGAATCAACCTGCTTGCAGAATTAAACCTAAATAAGAGTCAATATCTAAAGCACCCCAAAGAAAACATTTCAATATGAAATTAAGTCATGGATTAGCAAGTATAACATTCATGGTTGAATTCAGGAGTGAATTAAAATCACACTAATAAAAACTGCTGTGGGAGTGCAAGATTTGCACCTGTTTTCATTTTTGCCATGTGCTGTTCATTGGTATGTCACAGGTTCACTCTGTTGATAAGAGGTGACCCTTATGGCAGGAAATGACCTTGATTTTAGTGTCTTGCCCCTCAGACAGCGTCTTATCAAATCTGCACACCTTCAGTGTACTTGCAACTATCACAATTGGATTAATCAATATCATTAAGAGTAACATAGTCTGAGATAAAAAGTGAGTGCAGAAGACAGTAAAGAACAAATTACTTTCTCACCTCTGAAGTGTGCCTCCTGTTTGAGTTTCAGTCAGGAAAGCTAATGAATTAATGGATGGGAAGCCTTCATCCTGCTGTCCACATCACTGTTTTCTTTCACCTCCAATCAGAGCTGTTCTTCTTAATCCTCTTGTATTTAGAATTACTGAATTAAATTTAACTGTTACTTTTTAATAGCACTTAAGGCTCTAAAAATCTATATATTAAATATTATACATCAAGACAACTAGAAATACTTGTGGTTGTATTATGAGCATATGGAATCCATAAACATTCAGGTAGGTATATTTCAAGACATCTGAAGCAACAGGTTGGGACCTTGCTGTGAAGAGTTAACTATGATCTGTGAAGGGCATAAAGTCTACACTGAGAGAAAAGCTCAACTTTGCATCGAACAGGAAGGAGAAAGAGAAGGAAAACATGACAGTTAAGTAGGCCATTGGATTTGATTAGATGCCACTTACCTACACCTGGTTCAGCAAGGTTTCCTAACCTCCTGTGAAAAACATTGACAAGGTGTGTAACATATTGATGGACATTTCAAGCTGGCCAAAGCTTCACCTAGACCCCAAATTCAGTTCAGACTCAAGAGTGGAGACAGTATATTTGGGGGTAGAGTATTTAAAAAAAAGGGCGGGGGAAAGGTAGTGGTAGCTTGATGTCGTACAGACATCAAATGATGTCATATAGACATCAAAAGGTATTTTGTTTTGTTTTGCTTTTAAATTCCAGTGGTTTTAAAAGACTGTAAATCCATTGATTAGTGCTTGAATGGCCTTGATATAAATTATTTAATAATTTTATAGCTTCCAGGATTATTTCCTCCCACAGATGTCTTCAGTTTTAAATGTTTTTCTTTTCTTTTTTTTTTAAAGATTTATTTACTTGAGAGAGAGAGCAAGAGAGAGAGGGAGAGTGCATGCAATAGGGAGAGGGGATTGGGAGAAGCAAACTCCCCACTAAGCAGGGAGCCAGACTGGGGCTTGATCTCAGGACCTTGGGATCATGATCTGAGCCAAAGTCAGACTCTTAACCAACTGAGCTACCCAGGCACCCCTAAATTTATTTTCAAATGAAAAAATATGTGCTTATTGGAAGTTTAAATTTTCTGTGGGTTACTGAAATATCTTACCACTAGATATCACTTGACATCATGAATGAATTATTTTTTGTATTATCATACATTTTCATCACCCCAAACTAATTTTAACATTTTAAATATTCTTTTAAGAAAATGAAAAGTTAAAACAAGTAACTTGGACGTATTTATATTTGTTTAACATTTCTTTCTTGGAAAGGTCACAGGTTTGAGTCTTGATTAACATTGCAGTCATCTGGGGTGCCTGGGACACTCAGTTAATTAAGCCTCTGCCTTCAGCTCAGGTCATGATCCTGGGGTCCTAGAATCAAGCCCCATGTCTGGCTCCCTGCTTAGTGGGGAGTTTGCTTCTCCCTCTCCCTCTGCCTGGCATTCCCACTGCTTGCACGCTGTCTTTCTCTCTCTGACAAATAAGTAAACAAAAGTCTTTTAAAAAGAACAAACATTGTATTCATCAACTGACAATGCTAAACTTAACATCAACTGTTAAAATGATTACTAACTCAGTGTATAGTTCCTGTTTGAAAAGCAGGTCTTTGATAGGTAAAATCTCTTTAAGAGTTGGTCATGATGTGTTCACTTACTCACCCAAAGAGTCACTCTCCCGGATACCATTTGCCTCCAAGAGAGAGGCTTCCTCTACAGCAACATGGAAGAGAGTTGAAAGCCAAGTGATTCCCCTCTCTTTACTCTTGCGTCTATTCCTCTTCGACCCAGGTAAGAGGAAATTGAACTGCCCTGAATTTTTTGAAGGGAAAAATAAACGACTTCATTGTCTGTGGTGTTTCAATCCATTAAACAATTTAAATGAACCTTCTAGAAGCCAGCATTTATTTCTTGTTTCACTTCCAGTGTTCTGATGATGAGGCTGAATCAGCAGTCACAGTCTCTGGTGAGGACTGTTTACAACCTCATGTATTTCTTTTAGTTCCCATGAGGTAGGAAGATGACATTATTAATGGTGTGGGTGCTGTAGTTGAAAGTAAATGCTCAGACCTTAAAAATCTTGAAATAAAATTAAAACACAATGACCCATGGGGGCATTCTAACCAACTGAGCCACCCAGGCGTCCCCCATGGGGGCATTCTAATTAGTCAATTATGTTTATTTAATTTTGTATTATATACAAATCTAATCTTGGTGGTTCAGAGAACAACCCCTTCTTCTGGCCCTCTTGCAACTGATCCAGTAAATTTGGGCTCTTACTCTTGGTAAGCTGGGCACATGGATGTGGCAGATTGTGTGAGAGAAGTTAGTGTAGCTGAGTGGGTCATACTCACAGTGAACAAGCTCTCTTTCTCCTCCTATAAAGTGGACAGAATAATGATTTCCTCACAGGGCTACTATAAGGATTAAATGACACCATACAGTGTGCTGGTCATTGTTTTTATTGTTCTTATTGCTATCCTCCTCTGTCTCAAATCCTTCATTGAATTCTCTCAGGTTCACTGGGTACAAATTCCTACCAGAGCAATTAGTTATTACATAGCTATTCTATAAAACAGTGAAATACTTGCAGTGTTTAAAACTCTATTATTTCCTTCTGCTCTGTTCTGACCCCAAACAAGATAATAATTACACTTTTTAAGGTGACAAAGTTCCCGTAACTTTGGAAGTTGTGGGAAGAATTCCCATAATTTATGTCATCCAGGACTTTGCAACAGGGGCCAACATATATATTTTTATGATCATGAAAAAAAGAGAAGCAAATATTACCTGTCATCCCTTTTTCATTATTTTAAGGCCAGTCTCATATTTGGAATGAAATTTGTTTCACTGGTGTGAGTGCTATCTAGCCAGCTGTTTACAAACAGAGTGGAATTTCCTCACCTTTCCTCCTACTAAGATAGCTCTGGAGGAGACAGAAAAGAATGCCTTAGAAGGGGTCAGCCTGTCTCAGACGGAGATAAACATCCTGGGGTACCTGCATGGCTCAGTTGGTTAAGACTTGACTCTTGGTTTCGTCTCAGGTCATGATCTCAGGGTCCTGAGATTGAGCCCCACATTGGGCTACATGCTCAGCTGGGAGCCTGCTTAAGACTCTCTCCCTCTCTCTCTGCCCCTTCTCTCATGCTCTCTCTGTTTGTCTCTCTCTAAAATAAATAAAACAAATAAAAAAAAAGATAAATGCTTTGTAAGGCAGCTTTCATCTTTGCAAATTAACCCATCTTATACCTGGGCCTCAGCCATTATAGGTTCAAGACCTCATTTTATTAACAAGCCAGGGAGTTCTTCCCCCAGGGTTGGGACATACTAACAAATAAGAAAGAGTCTGATACTAGGTCAGAATGTCAGTTTTAATGTATATGAAGAACTATGATTGCCAAGTGGATTACAACAGTTATGCCAGGATGATCCGGTCTTTCTAGAACAAAGGACATGGGAAGCCAAGCTCATAATCAGACAGTTGCTTGTTAATCCTAAACAGTTGTAGAGGCTCTCGTGAGCTTTCCAGTGTGATGTTGATGGCCTTTAAATGACCAAAAGAGTGACAAAACAGCTTTTATATCTAGCTGACTTTGGAGTTCTGGTGAAGGCCTGGGGAGAGATCTGAGTTAGGAGGATGCTGTGGTAATCCACGTGGTAAATCACCATAGAGACACCTGAGGAGCTTTTAAAAATTACTACTACCTAGACATCCACAACCCCAACCAATTAAATGAGATTTTTGAAGATATACCAGACATTGTGAATTGGTGGAAACTTCCACATAATTACACACACAGGCCATGGGAAGGGGTAGAGAGAAGGCCTAGAAGAAATCCAAAGAAATGGCAATATTTTACAGGGGTTGAAGTAATGTATCTACCAAAAGACTGAGGTTGGGGGGCTGGCAGGGGCACCACTGATAATTCCTGAGAGGGTAGTGTTGGACAGGAAAGCGACTCATTCAGGAAGCAGGAAGTTGTCAACAATTGCTAATTGGCAGCAGAGATTAGGTGAGATAAGGACTGAAATGTGACAGCTAGCTCTGTCAGAGGCCTGTCCCCAAAGGGGAAGTGCATGAGGTGATGGGCTGTCACCCAGTACTCAAAGAACCTCTCACCCTTGGAGTTGAGGAGTATTGCCCGAGATAGTCTAAGGATGTCATCTTGGCGTGAGGAGGTAAGAACATGGTAGAAAAGAAGGCACTTCTTAAAAAATTAAGTCCATGCATCAAATAAAAAGGATAAGATAATAAAAGAAAATGGCACAAATAGCCACATCAGGAGCTGAGAGAGTCCAGAAAGGGAGGTCTGGAGAACAAGTTTGCTCTGGTAAAACAGTTCAGGAATTGGCCAAGAATAAAGACCAGGAGCTGGGACCACCTAAACACTCTCCAGAGTCAACTGTGGCTGTTTCCAGAAACTGTGCAGCCAAATAAAATTTAGTAACTTTGGAGAGGATGGGGAACAGTAGGGAGAATGAAGTGTCTAGAACTTTTATTTTAGAAGCCAAAGTACAGGGAAGTGCAGAGTAAATTGTGGGGGCGGGGGGGTGGAGAACTCAGTCTGTTTTCACAAAGCTGGGCTGTGAAGGGTGACAAAGGAATGTGGCAATGGCTTGAAGAGTCCTGAATATCAGAGCAGCATTTTGTTCTTTTTTTGGAAGCTGGGAGAGATTTTGATGTTTGTGATTGATAGCACTGTAAAGTTTACCAGGAAATGTCATTTATCTTTTAGTAAAACAGAATAAAACATGTAGAAATATCAGGATTTCCTCTCTTTCCTTTTTTTGTTTTCAATTAGCATCTATTTCTGGATGTTGAAACTTGGTTTCAGATTTATATATTACAAGGACAGCAGTACATCTTCCTAAAGCTGCGACAGTCAAATGGAATCATTGAAATAGTACAGTACTCATTATGTGTCAGCTAAAAACATCTTAACAGGCATCTCTTTAATCTAAGTAAAGCATATTTTTAAAGATTTTTTGGGAGACATTTGCATTGTTTCTTGAAGTAACTGGAAATATGCCAGATATCTAACAACTGAAGTCGAGAATCACTCGTATAGAAAACTTGTGCAACCTTTCTTTCTGGACACGGGCAGGCTCTGGATTCTGGCTGGCGTGGGAGCTGCAAAGAAAAAGGATATCTCTTGAAAATGAAGGAAATGTGAAGTCTGGTCATCAACCTAGGGATACAGACAAGACAGGGAATCACTAACAAATGAGGGGAGATGAGCAGCATGGGGTCTGCAGACAAGATTTGAGTCTGATCCAACACTGAAGCGACACTGAAAAATCTCAAGCTCAGGCTTTAAATATAGTCTTCTGTAAAATCACAAAATTAAAGAGATAGTAGGAACATCAAGGGATCACTTTAGCACCTGCTTTTCTCTAAGTTGCTATGAGTGCATTTCAAAGGATTCAATCTGTTTATAGATAATCCTCTTAAAAAATTTGGCCACTAAAATCTGTAATCCATCTAAAAATACATTTCAGACTTAATTTTGTTTACTTCTCATTTCATGTATTAATTCTATATTGGTTTTCTTCCACATATCTCTTTTCCTAAAGCTCATAAAAGGTCAATAAGCACTTTGTATAGCTTCTTCTATTATTTCCTTAGGTGTTCACAAAAGCAAATGTGTTCAAGATTGCATACCATTTATGTTTTTTAAAACATGGTTTTCATCTATTCACAAGTTATGGAAAATTATTTGTTTTGAGATTTTCCATGCTTTGTCTCATCCCAAGGGTGAATTTTTTGGAAAGCTTTAGTAACATATGTTCAGTCATTTTTTTGATGATGGGAAGGTGGGAGGGAAAAATCAACTTTTCTTCCTTTTTTTAAAATTGTGGTAAGAAACACATAACAAAATTCACCATTGTAAATAACCATTTTTAAGTGCACAGTACAATAGTGATAATGGTAGGCCCATCATTGTGCAATGGATTTCTAGAACATTTTCATCTTTTAAAACTAAAACGCTATTCTCATTGGACAGCAGATCATTTCAACCCTTCCAGCCCCTAACAACCACCATTCTATTTTCAGCTTCTAATGGTATGGCTACTTTAGATAACTCATCTAAGTGGAGTCATAAAGTATTTGTCTTTTTGTGACTGGTTTATTTATGAAATCAAGATTCATCAGTGCCTATGACAGGATTTCCTCCCTTTAAAAAATATTTATTTAATTAAGAAAGAGTGAGTAAGCTGGGGGTAGGGGAGAAGGATGGAGGGAAATGTAGGGAATCTCAAGCAGACTTCCCACTGAGGGTAGAGCCCAAGTCCCTGAGATCCTGACCTGAACTGAAACCAAGGGCTGGTCGTTCAACCCACTGAGCCACCCAGGTGCTCCAGGATTTCCTTCTTTTTAAAGGCTGAATAATACTTTACTGTGTGTGTATTATACATTTCTTTATCCACTCCTCCATCGAAGGGGCATTTAGGTTGTTTCTATCTCTTGGGTATTGTAAATAACGTTGCAGTGAACATGGGTGTGCAGACATCTCTTTGAGATCCTGTTTTCAGTTCTCTGGATATACATCCAGTGGGATTTCTGGATCATAGGACAGGTCTACTTTTAATTTTTAGAGAAACATTTATACTATGTTCCATAGTGGCTACACCATTTTGTAAAACCACCAAGAGTATCCAGGGATTCCAGTTTTCTCATATCTTCACCAACATTTGTTATTTTCTGGTTTTTGTTTTTGTTCTATAGCAGCCATCCTAACTGGTGTGAGGTGATACTCATTGTGATTCTGATTTGCATTTCCCTGATGATCAGTGATGTTGAGCATCTTTTGAAAAACCTGTTGGTCATTTTTATGTTATCTTTGGGGAAATGTCTACTCAAGTCTTTTGTTCATTAAAGAAATTTTTTTTTGCTCATGAGTTGAAGAAGTGCCTTATATATTTTGGAGATTAACTCACTACCACTTAAAGGGTTTGCAGATATTTTCTCCCTTTCCAAGGTTGCCTTTTCACTCTGTTGATTGTTTCTTTTGTTATGTAGTAGCTTTTCATTTTGATGTAGTCCCATTCATCTATTTTTGTTTTGGTTGCCTGTATTTTTACCCTCATATCCAAGAAATCATTGCCAAATCCAATGGCAGGAAGCATTCCCCCTAAATCTTCTAGAAGATTTACAGTTTCATGTGTTACACTTCGGTTTTTAATCCATTTTGACCAAATTTTTGAATATGTGTTAAGGTAGAGGTCCAAATACATTCTTTTGAATGTGGATATCCGATACCATTTGTTAAAGAGACTAACCTATCCCCATTGTGTAGCTTTGGCACCTTTGCCAAGATCATTTGAAAATACACATGAGGGGTTTTTTCCTGGGATCTCGTTCTATTCCATTGGTCTCTATGTATCTGTCTTTATATCAGTGCCACACTGTTTTGATTACCATATCTCTGTATATTTGAAGTTAGTAAATGTGAAACCTGTAGCTTTTTTTTTTTTTTTCCCCTCAAGACTGTTTTGGCTATTTGGAGTAATTTAAGATTCCATACGTATTTTAAAATTCTTGTTTTCTATTTCTGTAAAAAATACTGTTAGGATTTTGATATGGATTACATTGATTCTGTAGATTGTTTTGTTTATAGTAAGTCTTGTACTCCATGAACAATAGTAAGTCTTACACTCCATGAACACAGAATATCTTTCCCTTTATTTGTGTCTTCTATAATTTATTTTAGCAATATTTTGTAGTTTTTAGTGAACAAGACTTTTGCCTCCTTGGTTAAGTTTGTCCTATTTTTTTTCATGCTACTATAAATGGGATTGTTTTTGTAATTTCTTTTTCAGATTATGCACTGTTAGTGCATAGAAACACAGCTGATTTTTGTGTGGTGATTTTGTATACTACAACTTTGCTGAATTATTCATCAATTCTGTGTGTGTGCATGCACACGTAATCTATAGGGTTTTCTATATATAAGATCATGTCACTAACCATTTTATTCTTTTTTTTTTCAATTTTGATGCTTTTAATTTCAAAGCCTGATTTCTCTGGCTAGGACTTTCAGTACTATGTTGCTTAGAAGTGGTGAGAGTGGGCATTCTAGCCTTATTCCTGGTTGAAAAGCTTTTTGATTTCACTGTTGAATAGGATGTTAGAGTTATGGGTTTTTCATCTATGGCCTTTATTACGTATGGTAATTTCCTTATGTTCCTAGTTTATCGAGTGCGTTTATCATGAGTGTGTTGAACTTTGGCCAAATGCTTTTTCTGCATGTATTCAGATGATCATGTGATTTTTATTCTTTATTCTGTTAAGGTGGTGTATCACATTGATTTTCATACATTGAACCATCGTCACTTCCCAGGGATAAATCCCACATTGTTATGATATACGATCCTTTTAATGTGCTATTGCATCCAGTTTGCTGAATTGTATTGAAGATCTTGGCTTCTAGATTCATCGGGGATATTACTCTGTAGTTTCCTCGTGGTATTTCTGGTTTTGATATCAGAATAATTCTGGCCTCATAAAATATGTTTGCAAGGGTTGTTTTCAATTTTTTGGAAGAGTTTGAGAAAGACTTGTGTTAATTCTTCTTTAAATGGTTTGTGGAATTCACCAGTGAAGCCATCTGGTCCTCTTTATAGAGAGGTTTTTGATTATTGATTCATTTCCTTACTAGTTATACATCTCTTCAGAATTTTTTTCTTTCTTCAGACTCAATTTTGAAAGCATGTGTGTTCCTAGAAATATATTCTTTTCTCCCAGGCTATCTTATTTGTTGGTGTATTATTGTTCATAGTATTCTCCTATGATACCTTTTGTTTCTGTGGCATCATTTATAATATCTCCTTTTCCATTTCTGATTTTTATTACTTGAATCTTCTTACTTGTTTTTGTCCAGGCTAAGGATTTGTCAATTTTGCTGACTTTTAGTTTCAGGGCACCTGAGTGTGTCAGTCAGTTAAGCATCTGCCTTTGGCTCAGGTCATGACCTCAGGGTCCTGGGATGGAGCCCCATTTCAGGCTTCCTGCTCAGCGGGGAGTCTGCTTCTCCCTCTCCTCTCAAGGGTGAGCACACACGTGATCTCTCTCTTTCTCAAATCAATAAATAAAGTCTTTTTAAAAAACTCTGTTTTTTTTAAATTTTTGTCTTGTTCTTTACTCTCTATTCCACTTATTTCTTATTTATTTGTCAGAGAGAGACACAGAGAGAGAGGGAACACAGTTAGAAGGAGTGGGACGCATTGCATGGAGCACTGGGTGTGGTGTAAAACTATGTATGAATTCTGATACGCTGAAAAGAAATAAATAAAAAAAAAGGAGTGGGAAAGGAAGAAGCAGGTTTCCTGCCCAGCAGGGAGCCTGATGTGGGGGTCCATCCCAGGACCCTGGATTCATGACCTGAGTCAAAGGCAGTCGCTAAATGACTGAGCCACCCAGGTGCCCCTATTCCACTTATTTCTGTTCTAATATTCATTATTTATTTCTTTCTGCCTACTTTGCTTTTAGTTTGTTTCTTTTTCTAGTTCCTTGAGTTGTAAAGTTAGGTTGTTTATTTGCAGTCTCTCTTCTTCTTAAAGATTTATTTAAGGGTAGGGGAGGAAGAAAGGGGCAGAGGGAAGAGGAAGAGATAGAGAATTCTTAGTCAGACTCCCCGCTGAGCACAGAGCCTGATGCCAGTGGATCCCAGGACCCTGAGATCATGACCTGACCAGAAATCAAGAGTTGGCTGCTTAACTGACTGAGCCCCGCAGGTGCCCCTCTTTCTTCTTTTTGTAATGTAGACATTTATTGCTATAAAATTCCCTCTTGGTCTTGCTTTTGCTACAGCTCACGTTTGGTATGTTGTGCTTTTGTTTCATTTGTCTCAAAATATTATCTAATTACCCTTTAGCTTTCTTCCTTGACCTACTAGTTGTTCAAGAGTATGTTATTTAATTTCCTTATATTTATGAATAGTCCAGTTTTCCTTTCTACTTTCATTCCATCATAATGTTTCTTGGTATGATTTTAATATTCTTAAGAAACTAGTGCTGTGCCCTAACATGTGATCTGTCCTGGAGAATGTTCCATGTGCTCTTGAGTGTATATATGGGAATGTGTAATACTTGGGAATGATTATTCTGCTGTTGTTGGCTGGAGGGTTCTATGTCTCTTAGGTCCAGTTAGTCTATGATGTTATTCAAGTCCTCCTTTTCCTTATTGATCTCTCTGGTTGCTCTATCCATTATTCAAAGTGAAGTATTAAATCTTCTACTATTATTGTGTTACTGTCTGTTTCTCCCTTCAGTTCTGTCAGAGTTTTCATTTATTTAGGTGCTGTGCTGTTAGGTACATATATATTTGTAATTGCTTTATCTTCCTGGTGAATAGAACTTTTTATGTAACATCCTTCTATTTAGTCTGATAAAGTATAACCACCCTTATTGCCTTTGGATACTATTTGCATAGACTATCTCCTTCAGTCTTTCCTCCTGCAGCCTATATCTGTCTGTATATCTAGAGTGAGTTCTAGGTAGGAGTATATACTTGGATCTTGTTTTTTATTAATCCATTCAGCTATTCCATGTTTCTTGATTGGAGAGTTTCATCCATTTACATTTTTAAAAATTACTGATAGTGAAGGACTTGGTACTGCCATTTTTAAAGTATTTTCTGTATGTTTTTCATTTTGTTATTCTTCTCTTCTCTTGATGCCTTCCCTTGTGTTTCAGTGGTTTTTTTGTAGTGACACGTTTTGAGTCCCTTATTTCCTTTTGCGTTTCTTCCACAGATATTTTTTTTGTGGTTACCCTGGGGATTACATAATACATCTTATAGTTTTAACAATGTTTTAAACTAGTAGCAACTTAACTTTAATCATATCCAAAAGAAAATCTGTCCCTTTACTTCTCCTTCTCACCTTATGTTACTGATTTCATAAATACATCTTTTTATATTTTTATCCATTCACATAATTTTATAGTTATAGTCTTTTATGCTTTTATCTCTTAAATTTTATACCAGAATTAAAAGTGATATGTGCACCACTATTACAGTGTTATGAGATTCAGTATTTGTCTATATATTTACCCTTACCAGAGAGCTTCATATATTCATATGCTTTCACCTTTATGTCCAGTGCCCACTCATCTCAACTGGAAGTGTTTAATTAACATTTCTAGTCAGGCAGCTTTAGTAGTGGCGAACCCTCTCAGCTTTTGTTTATCTGAGAAGATCTTTCTCTCTCATCTCTGAAGGGCAGTTTTGCTGGATATAGTATTCTTGGTGAAAGTTTTTTTCTTTCAGCACTCAGAATATATCATACCATGCCCTTCTGGCTTGGAGTTTTCATAAAAGCTTTTTGGACCATACACTGTTGTTGTTCATTCAGTTTCTCTATAGGGGATGAGGTCTTGGCCTTCATTCAGCCATCTTGCTGATCTCACTTCCAGCTTTCTTAGAGGTCTGAAATATGTTCAGCATTTCAGTGGCTGGATGATTAAAAGAGAATGGACAATTCAAAATCATCCAAATGTTTAAAAAAAATCTCAAGTCAGTCATCAATAAGAAAATTCTTGCATTGCTTAGAAGTGACAAAAGTAAAACTCTAGAAGTACTTACTATGAACAGGTCTGAATAAAATGTTTGTATTATTATTTTACCTAAATACACCCATGAATATTGATTTTTCTAGTCACAGAACATTAACCATTACATAACTCTGTAAAATAGATAGTTCATTGTTGCTGTAGATGGTATTAGTTTTTTAACTGATTGTAAAGAAGAAAAAAACAAGAACATTGAATGTATTATACTTTTTGACGCAATATTAGACTTACAGTGAAATTCATAAAAGCTGAAAATGCAAATTTTTCTGTATATTTCACTTGCCTCCTGGGAATTAAAGGTACAGTGTTGGTTTTCATTTTATCATTTCTACCTTGGTATGAAATGACCAGTAATTTTAAATCTTCTCTAGATGCCCAGAGACAGACTTCATCTAAAATATGCATGGGGCACTTGGGTGGCACAGTTGGTTGAGCATCTGACTCTTGATTTTAGCTCAGGTCCTGATCTCAGGGTTGTGAGTTCAAGCCCCATGACAGGCTCCATGCTCCATGCTCAGACCAAGCCCCATGATAGGCTGCTTGAAATTCTCTCTGTTCCTCTTCTTCTGCCCCTCCCCCAGCTAACATGCTTTCTCTCTCTTTCTCTCAAATACATACATACATACATAAAATGTACACAATAAGCTGGTGTGTTTGGCTGGCTCAGTCAGTGGAGTCTGCAACTCTTGATCTTGTGGGTTCCAGTCACATGTTGGGTACAGGGATTACTTAAAAAATAAATCTTTAAAAATAAATTAAGTAAATTAAGTAAAATTAGCATGGGTAAGCTAAGACATAGAAGGATTCAAGGCCCTTTAGTTATTTCCTCTTTTGGGGGGCAGTCTTAATTTTAAACATCATCTGAGGAAGAACATATATAAATATTTGCAGCTCTTTGCTGACTTTAGTATATAAAGTATTTTGAATGAAATTCTTTCTGCACTAAAATTTCATTTGATATCATTAACATTTTATTTGTAGTAAAAATAAGATTGTTCCTTTTATGAGAGAATCCATATGTGATTCTTTTTTTTTTACAATTCTGTGATCATCCTTGTTTTTTTGCATTCAAGTGAGCCCCATGTTTTGTTTTGTAATTGGGTGTATAATTAAAACATCCTAAGCTTCAGAGAAAAGGCCATCAGCAAGATGGTACATCTTGCCTGCATAACTGTTTCTCTTCTTACTGCCATTCTTGAGAACATTTGACAAGCCAGTGGAAATAAAATTTCCTGTGTTTAAAAACGAAATTGTATCAGGAAGTGCAGAATTGTGATTGAGCACGAAAGATAAAATATCCTGCATACTGTAAAGGCATATTCCTGCTGAAAATGGAAGGCATTTTTGTATCAACAATATGTTTCCTAAAATATAACAAAATAAGTCTTAGATTATAATGCAACTTAAAAGATTCTGAACATGTGCAGCAATCTGATTCCACCATGATTAATTAAAATCCTTTATGTTGTCACTAAATGATTTCGAAAATGGCTTGAAAAGAACCACCATTTGGAAGCTTCAATAAATGATTTTAAAACTTTGTCACAGTTTGTGTTGAACATAACGTTTTTTAGAGAGCGTCATATATCCTGTTTGGGTTTTCCGGTTCTTTCTCCATAACGAATTTTATTTTATGCCTTTTTGGTTTTGTGAACAATACCACATACTTGTTTCCTTTCATATGTGATCATTGCATTTGTCTTTGACTGTTGTGTTGAAAAGGCTCCTAGGAAAAATAGCATTTATTCCAGGGCCTTTTCTTTCTTCTCTTCTTTTTAGTGAGACCTTTTAAGTATCCAGGAAAAAAATGTATCTATTGATTTGACCTGGCTTAGGCATTTTTTTTTTTTACTGTAACCTGTACAAGATGGCTTTCAAGCTTATTCCTTGGGGCCTGCACAGTAGAAGTCAATGTGGAAGCCCAGCAGAGGTCTTGAATAGGTGTTATGATTTTTTTTTAATTGCTGCAAATCCCACTCTCAGATAGTGTATTATAGCAGTGATTTTTAAATTTATTTAATTAATTTTTTAAAGAGTTATTTATTTATTTCAGTGAGAGAGAAAGAGAAAGAGAGCATAGTGAGGATGGGCAGAGGAAGAGGGAGAGAGAAATTCAAGCAGATCCTGAGCTGAGCATGGATCCCTCTATGGGGCTTGATCTCACCACCCTAACAGACCTGAGCTGAAATCAAGAGTCAGAGGCTTAACCGACTGCACCACCCAGGCACTCCAGATTTTTTTTTAATAATTGCTGCTGGTTTAGAAGGGCTGTGTAGGTAGAGAGGTGTTCTTTGAGCCTTTAAGGCTAGAACACTTCAGTGAGCATCTCCATCCCTTACTTCCTCCATCCCCTCTGTTACCCCTTTCTTCTCACACTTACTGAGCACCCAGTATGCACAAAGGAATAAACTTTGATATAAAGAACAATGTGACTGATTCTCAAAAAGGTGTTTAAGCATAAGAAGGCAGTCACTTTGTGGTTTTTCAAGCATATGAAATTTTAGAAGCAAAACTAATCTAGAGGTGCACAAATATATAGAACAGATAGATAGGAAACCTTCTGTGCTTTTACTGAATTTAGTCCAATTTAGTGGAAAGATAAGACTGGTCTATGAATATTTTCAGTACAAGTCCATGGATGACAAATAAGTACCATAATCTAAGTGCTAGAAAAGCTTATAACAAAAAGGAGAGATTCATCTTCTCTATCAAGGATGGTAAATGAGCAGACTCAGGCGATAGTTGTGTTTTATTTGACCCATATGATGGCTTATTTTTTCCCCTAAATTAAATTATTTTCTGACATTTATAAATAAGGAGATTTCATGTGAAAATAAATATAAATTGTTGAGATCCTCTGAAAAAGGCCAGAATTTCAAGTATCCTAAAGCCTGCTTCCCTCCCCTACTGGCAGTGATGAGTTGAAGCTGAGTGTTTAGGCACATCAGATGGTCTCTGACTTCCTCCAATCAACTGGCTCTTTTTTTTGTCCAAACTTCTTACTTTTACCCAAAGGCATCTGAGTTAATGATCCCTGCTCTGTTCTCATCTCTGACATCATGAAACATTTGTGTTCTTATCAAATGCTTCCTTTT
Organism: Mellivora capensis; assembly: GCA_004024625.1. Classification (NCBI taxonomy): domain Eukaryota; kingdom Metazoa; phylum Chordata; class Mammalia; order Carnivora; family Mustelidae; genus Mellivora; species Mellivora capensis. Next base: position 866 of record PISX010026731.1, on the reverse strand, counting down.
ACTTTTCCTCTTGTGCCTTGCTGACACCATCCTAAATCAGGCTCCCATTGCTACACACTTAGCAGTCAGAGGGCCTCTTGAAGAGCCTACTGCTTTACCATCTCCCACTTACTACAACATGCTACCTTGGCCAACAGATGACATTCTGCCAGGGAGCATGAAAGTAAGAGGAGAGGCAGGGGACACTGCCAGAGTGGGCGTCCAAAGTAGATGCTATAAGTTATAGGCCAAAGATAAGACAATTAGGACCAGTAAAGAACTATGAAAAAGTTTCCCAGAAGTCGAGGGTAAATAGAGAACAAGAACCAAAGAACAAAGATGAATCTTAAAAAAGAGTGAAAATGACCAACAAACACACGAAAAGATTCACAACATCATCAGACATCAGGGAAATTAAAATTAAAACCACAGTGAGATAACTACCACACATTCACTAGAATGACAAATATTAAAAAGACTGACAATATCAGTGAATATGGAGCAACCAGAATTCTCATATGTTGCTAGCAGGAATGTAACATGGCATAGCAGCACTTTGGAAAATAGCTTGGCAGTTTTTTATAGTTAAACACACACTCACGCAAGGTGTTTACCCAATAGGAATGAAAACATGTGTCCACACAAACAACTATTACATGGATGCTCATAGTAGCTTTATTCATAATAGCCCCAAACTGAAAACAATCCAAATGTCCATCTGTGGAAAAGTGGATCAACACACTATGGTATGTCCATTCAGTAGAATACACTCTATAATAAAAATGTAATGAGTTCTTAAAACACAGAATAACATGTTTGATTCCTAAAAGATAACGCTGATCAAAAGAGAGATACTGTATAATTTTTTTTTTTTTTTTTTTTTTGGT
>PISX010026730.1:7684-24143 GCA_004024625.1 Mellivora capensis | reverse complement strand
CTGGGGTGCCTGGGTGGCTCAGTGGTTTAAAGCCTCTGCCTTCGGCTCAGGTCATGATCCCAGGGTCCTGGGATCGAGCCCCACATCCAGCACTCTGCTCGGCGGGGAGCCTGCTTCCTCCTCTCTCTCTGCCTGCCTCTCTGCCTACTTGTGATCTCTGTCTGTCAAATAAATAAAATCTTTAAAAAAAAAAAAAAGAATACCATTTTTCTGAACAGTTTTTGTATTCTAGGACTGTTTACATAAAGTTATTAATTCTGAACCTTAGAACTATAATGTATTATTTAAACTGGGTTTGTTTTTGGGGTTCCTGGCTGGCTCATTAGGTAGAAACATGTGACTTCTAATCTTGGGGCTGTGAGTTTGAGCCTCACATTGGGTGTAGAGATAACTTAAAATCTTTTAACAAAAACAAAACTAGATTTGTCTTTTGGCTAGGTTCCTCCTGGATGAAGAAGGACCAGCCCACCTTTACCCTCCGACAAGTTGGAATAATATGTGAGCGTCTCTTAAAAGACTATGAAGATAAAATTCGGGAGGAGTATGAGCAAATCCTCAATACCAAACTAGCAGGTAGGCTGAGGTAGTGGCTGTACCATTGTTCGTTCATAAGGTTTGGTAAATAATAAGGTTCAGTCAGACGGTAACTTAGAAAAAGAGCAAGACTTCATGCAGGAAAAGTTTAATGAGTTGTGAATAGTCAAGTTACACTGTGATTTATATATGGAAGGACACTTCATATACATTTTTTTTTAAGATTTTATTTATTTATTTGACAGAGATCACAAGCAGGCAGAGAGAGAGAGGAGGAAGCAGGTTCCCCGCCGAGCAGAGAGCCTGATGTGGGTCTGGATCCCAGGACCCTGGGACCATGACCTGAGCCTAAGGCAGAGACTTTAACCCACTGAGCCACCCAGGCGCCCCTCATATACATTTCTGAAACAAGATAAACCAAGCTTTTCTTTTGACATTTTTCCATATGAATAAAGGCAGTGAGTAGTTTATTTGGGCTAACCTTCCAACCCATGGTTGGGAGTGGAATATAGTCAACATGATCAGACTTCCTGGTGGCAGTCACTTTGTAGATTCGGGAAATCTGGCATTCTGTGATTTGGAGGTATATTAGTTTGGAAAGCACAGTTCAGGTTTGAACAAAGGGAGTTGACAGTGATGTCAACAAGTAGAGCCTTTTGTGAAAGGAAGAGATCTGAATCAGTAATAGAAAGTAGTACCCATTTAGTGAAAGGGGACCATGTTGGGATCAGAGAGGTTTTAGATAACAACTTCTTCCTGTAACAGTATTATTTCATAATCTGGTGACCCACACCACATGGCTCCGCAGAATGTTGGAAAATCTGCTTTAAATTGAGAACTCTTGGGGCACCTGGGTGGCTCAGTGGGTCAAAGCCTCTGCCTTCGGCTCAGGTCATGATCCCAGGGTCCTGGGATCAAGCCCCACATCGGGCTCTCTGCCAAGCAGAGAGCCTGCTTCCTCCTTTCTCTCTGCCTGCCTCTCTGCCTACTTGTGATCTCTGTCAAAATAAATAAATAAATAAAGTCTTAAAAAAAAAAATAAAATAAAATAAATTGAGAACTCTTTGTTTAACAGTAGTTACATGCGTTTCTTTATAGTCAGACTTCTTTGATCCTTTAATATACTAATAATGTGTATTAAAACAAGAAGCTCCAGTATATCATTTCCCCTCTCCTAACTTCATCCCCAGAATTGTTTAGTTAGCTCTTAAGTCACATCTCTGTTCATGGATGTCAGACTACCTTCTTTTTTACTGAGTTTCCCTGTGGAAGGTAATTCTGTGGGACTGTTTACAATTAGGTAGTATGAAATTTTCTCTCTTTCTAGCTATCCCACTTCTTTCATTCAACATGTTGAGATTTATAGCAAGGATAGAATGCAGAAAAAAAGCTTCAAATTTCATGTCTTACAGAGTTCCTAAAGTTTGTTGACTTTGTAGTACTGAGCCAGTCTGTCTTGAGAATCCTTTAGGGGATGGAGTTATAGCAGGGGCAAGATTAGGAAAATGATATTATAGATGATCAGTGACCAAATCTAGGAGCTAGGGATCTAAAAGGAAGTAACAGATCTCAGAGCAGCTGTTACAAGGAGGGTCTGAGAGCGGATAATTTAAACTGAGGAGCTAGATGTGATCCTGACACTTGATTCTTGAAAAACTGAGGGAGAGTTCTAGGGATGGTATATACTGTCTTTACCCCTTACAGAACAATATGAATCTTTTGTGAAATTCACACATGATCAGATTATGCGACGATATGGGACAAGGCCAACAAGCTGTAAGTATTGCCAAGTTTGTTTGTTTTTAAATTTTCCAACTTCCAAGAGTAAGGTGTTGACACTGAATACCTTGTCTCCTGAGAGTAAAAAACCCCTGTGAAGTAAAATAATAGCTAACATTTTTTTAAAAAGTATGCCCAGCATTGTGCTAAGCCCATTAAATCCTCATGGTTTATTTAATCTACAGTAACCCTATGAGGGAGGAACTGTTGTTAGCCCCATTTTATAGGTAAGGATGGTACTTAAAGAAGTTATATAATTTGTCCAAGCTCAGAAAGCTAGGAGTTCAGTCAGGACTGAAACCTAGGTAGTCTGACTGCAATACCAATTTGTTTGTTACTTGGCTTTTCCTCCAGAAAGGTAGTTTCAATTATTAATTTATGAAAGCTGCTTTCTTAAGCTAGCTTATCAAGTGTGTGGTCAGAATTTCTTAATTCTGGACATCTTAGAACTACTACTCAAAACATAAAGTAATAACTAGCTGTATATCTAAACTGAAACTGAAAACTCGGGACATCTTAAGTGTTGACTTACATTCTCTGTGTTGTTTTTCACATTTTCCATTGGTTAATATTTTGAAAAATCATGACACCATATTTTTAGTATTCTTAAACTCTTTTTTCCCCCCTAATTTATAGATGTGTCCTGAAGCTTTCTTGCATATCTGGTACCAGGTTTGACCTCAAGAGATGGCTGCTGTACACTTTTTGCAACTGGTTTGATATCACATTTCAGCTCCAACTTTGCATCCTGAGAACACTTAAACGTTTCTGCAGGTCCATTTTATACAACTTGAAAGACCTTAAAACTTTCTGGTTGCCACAAGCATATCTTTCTTTTCTGCTCATCCAATAAACAGCTGTGCCCTACTGTGATAGATTTTCCAAACAAAAGTACCTGGAGCAGCAGTTTAGCAAAATATGCCCTCAGTGGCACTCAACAAATGGAGTTTCCCCAAGCACAGTTCTGTAAGAAGTGTGTGTGAGAGTGTGTGTATATGTGTGTGTATGTATTTTAAGTTATTATTTGTATTGTGCAAATTTTTTTGATCTTGGGGATTCTGGCTGTGAATTTGATGCACGACAATTATGGTTAAAAACATTTGCTTGGTCTATAGAAGATCATTAATGTTTTGTGACCATATAAGTTGTAACGGTGGATTGTTTTATGTTGTAGGTATTATTGTTAAATACAGGGACTGTTTCCAGGCACAGAATATGAATCATAAGTTAGGATGGACATTAGATGTGATTATGATGATATAGCAAAGGTCTGTGGTCCTAGGTCTACAAACGCGTGGTGAGGAATTAGGACAAACTGGAGACGGGCCGTTTGACACATGGACTCTGCCTAGCCGTGTTGAAAATTACTTTGACTCCAAGCCTTAAAATACCCACGTGGAGTCTGTGCTCACCTCATTCACACAGAGAGCTCCCAGGACACTGAACCTCTAGAAAGAAAAGGTCTCCCTGGAGCAGGAGCATCAGGGTTTGCTCGGGAGCACAACACAGGTGAGCATGGGGCTGGGCCAGCCCCTGGTGGCACTGCTACTTGGGAGGAGCCACTTCACCTTTTATCGGTTATTAAAAACAGAATTTGGATCCTTTGGTCAGGCTCCCCCAAATTCTTTTTAAGAAGTGACCATGTTCAACTGCTTGAGCTTTGTTTTGGCAACCCTCTGCCCAAAGTTGCTTACAGACTGTTCTTCACCTTGTTTCCAAGGCTGTGGAACAGAAAGTAGCCTCTGTTTTGAGGAGGTGGAAGTTAAGTATACATTTATTTTTTACTGTGACTTGTTCAGGACCACATTTTACAAAATGCCTTGTTTCCTTTATTATTGTTTCTGGAAAGTTCTATTAAAATTGTTTTAGTTTGAATATAGAATAGTTTTATTAATTAGGGCTTATTTTGAAAAATTCTGAGTTTAATTCAAGTGTATGCCAGTACCTTCCAAAGTAAGGTAATATTCAGAGACAGTTGTTCTGATCAGATGGCTTAGAGAAATTCTGGAATATTCATATTCGAAGATTCCTTATTAATGAATGTCTTTGACTTAAATCTAACCAAAAACTGCAACATTATTCTTTGTACATTTTCATTATATAGTGTTAACAAGCTTAGTTGCAAACAAATAAAATACTTAAGCTATTTGTTTACCTTGCCTTCTTAATACTGTGATAATGTTTATTAATTCAAATAATATATGTGACGCTGCTATAACCATTTCTCCGGTAAAACATTACATTTAAGACTTATAGACTTTTTAAAAAGCCCATCAGTGATCTTTAAATATTAAAGAATTATTTCACTTCATATTTGAAGGGTAGTTTGTTTCATCTTTTCCTTCTCCAGGGTAGTCACTTGTTCCTGTAAGAGGATCTAGCCATGGATGTCATGGGAGTGGCCTTACAATGGGGTAGTCACACCAGAACAAGGAAGGACTGCTGTGGGGGCTATCAGAAGTCCTGAAGGATGGATCAGGAATGGGGACCACTCCTGCACTGATGTCCTGTTACAGAGTCAGTGTGACGTGAGGCAGATGTCAGCCCCATGCCTACTAAATGGCTTCTGGCTGGGAGGTAGAGTAGGTTTCTGTAAGGGAAATGATAGACACTCTGTTACTGTACCTGGTGTTGGTAGGCTGTTACATAGTTAGTTGCCCTTTGGGGCCGTAGGGTAAATAAAACCACACACACCCCACCACAGCTGGGTTTTGGAATCTTCCTCAAAAGGGACTAGACATGTCTGTCTAGTGTTTTATCTGGAGAAGAGACAGTTCTTAGGACAGAAAATCGGGACCTATAATGTAGGCCTTAGACTAACAAAAGGAGTTCTCCTTGATTTCTAGAGCTTGAACTTAGGGGCATTCCCAGGTTGGGAACTGTCTTTGTTCCATGGAGGTAGGTCAAAACCCAGAGAAGTCAACCTACAGAAACTCATAAGGATAGGCCAGAACCTGTGGTCTTAGAACAGCTATATCTACCATCTTAGTTTTAATTTTTTGTTTTAATAATATTTGTTATCCTCTTTTGGTAAAATCTTAAGGGGAGAGAAAGGAGTAGGTATTCATGCTTAGGTCAGAGGAGTATAGGGGAGATCAAAGTTCCTGAGGCAGATAATTGTTAAGAGCTCCACAAGAAGAACATCAAGGAATACAAGAATTTGGGCCAGCCTCTCACACATGGTCAGTCGTCTCTGCCCACCAGGGAGGATGGGTTGGCTGTGTAGTCGTTAAAGGAGTGGCTTTTGGATGTGTGTAGCCCCAGAGTTTAGTTTGCTGTGTGAGCCTTGCCAAGCTACTGAAATTTGTGCGCCATAATTTTCTTGTCTATAAAATGAGGGTTAATTGTATATACATCACTGGGTTTTGTTTTCAAATGCAAGATTAAGTTAGATAGCCCGCATAAAGAAAGTAGCACAGCCTGAGACATAAAGTACGCATTTGACAGTTAGATAGCAGGTTTTTTCACAGTGGTCTTCACTAGATCTGAAGACCAAAGCGCTCCTTTCTACAGCAGCGTTTCTCAGCTTTCCAGTATGAATACCCCTTTGTTAACATCAAAATCTCATGTTCTCTAATTAGAATTTGTACTTTTAAGTGTTCGACTAAGAAAAGAATAAAAGATGAATAACCAATGAATTCAGTAATGCCTTTCAGTGAACCTGTATTTTGTTACTCACTATAGCGGGGGTCAGCAAACTAAGGCCTGGTTTTGTAAATAAAGTTATATTGAAACACTGCCACAGCTGTTTGTTTGCGTCTGTGGCTGCTTCACAGTGGGCAACTCCAGAAACAGGTAGTATGGGCCACAGAGTTGAAAATACTCTGGCCCTTCCCACAAGTTTGTGTGCCCTGGCCCTGTAGCATTGATACACATACAAAAAACTCAAACAGGCAAACTCAGTACATCATGAATTGGTGGACAAGAACATTAATTTGTCATTTCTAGGGGAGTTACACCTTGGGTGACGCATGATTAAAAAAAACGCTTACAAATGATAACCAATTGATTGTCAAAGTGAATATTTTACAGAAAAACCCAATGAAGTTTTCAGAGCAATGATTCTCAAGGATAGGACAGGGAACATGCTATTGGGAGGTGGGTGGTTAGAATGACTTTTATTTTTGGTATATTTAATTTTGAAATTTTAAATACAAAAGTGGGTGTAAGGGTTTTATGTTTATCAGGATCCTTAAGTATTGTTCTTAAGGAACAGTGATTTGACTGCTTCCTGGGTGATTGTTTCCTTAAAAATGGCTTCAGAGAGTGCTATAGTCCACAGCTACAGTTTAATTTGAATAATGTTGATACTTTCAGGAAGAAAGATGCAAGTTTATCTAGGGGAAAATCTATTCAACCCCAAATGATACTGTAAGATAATTAACACTTCATTGTGAAGATTACCTAAATTTGTTTAGAATTTAAGCACCTGAAGTCTTCATGGGTCTCTTGTTTTTACTGATTGTTGCTTATAGTCTCTTGTCTCTTTATGTGCCAGGGTATCTGTGAGCTGGATACTACATTTAAACAATTAATTGTAAGAATAAACAGGACAGGGATGAGGGATCTACCTCTAGAAGGATTTCTGGTTGCCTGTGCTGGGGATATTACTAACCCTTAATTCATATTGAAGGCTGGAGTTTCCCTAGATCTTCCAGATGGCACACAACCAGGTCTCAAGTCTGTGTGAAGACTGGCTTAATTGTTTTTCACCCTTATCTTAAAAGTGTAATCCTTGGGTATCCCAGCTTAAGGAGCCTAAGATGGGGGTTCCCACCTTTAGCTGGCCTTAGGTTTTGATTTTTGTCCTCTTCAGTCCATGAGGCTTCTGAAACCTGCACTGCAGGCATCCAGGGACTTCCGATTGGCAAATGCCTTAACAGCACAGCTTTGAGTTCTAGGCTGTCGGTTCTCAGATTTTATCTCAGTAATTCCTTATCACCCAGTTAGCCTTTTTGTTAAAATAATTTTTATATTTCAACTACTTTTTAGTTGACTTTAGTAACAGGGTGATCCATCTTCCTTGTGCTGAACATTTAAGAGGTGCACGTTTCCGTGTGTTTTTGGTCTCATAACTTCAGTGAAGGTGCTTCACCTGGTGTGGTACCCAACATGCCTTCATGTTAGTAGGAGATAAGTAGAGAAAGACCTGTTTCTGTTGGGTTTGAATGATTTTCCAGTTATTTGGCAAGCTTTTTACTGGTGTCTTCTGAGTTCTTTATTTGTGGAGGACAAATATTTGAGTTTATAAAGCCTGACAAGTTTTTTTTTTTTTAATTATGGGGGGAGTGGCAGGGGGCGAGAAGCTCTAGCAGACTCTAGCTGGAGCTTCACACGAGGCCGGATCACGACCTGAGCTGAAATCAAGAGCTGAGACTTAACCAACTAAGCCACCCAGGCGCCCCTAGCCTGATAAATTTTGTAAGTAGCCCTAGTCTGTCTTATATCCCCAGTACCTACCTGACTTGGAATTAACATACATCAATATACTTAGGCATTTGGATCTTGAGCCCTGAAAAGGAGGCTCAGTCTAGCAAGGAACATAAGCAGGTCAGGTAAAAGTTGCTGAGTGTTATGTGAATGGTACAGATAATGGCCTAAGGAAAAGAAGAGATGGTTCTTAGTAGCAGTGGCCAGGAAGTTTTCATTTGGGGAGGCAGAGTTGGAGCAAGGTTTCAAAGAATAAATAAGACTCACGCAACAGTAGGAATTGGTGGGGCACCTGGGTGGCTCACTTGCTTAAGTGTCTGCCTTTGGCTCAGGTCCTGATTTCAGCCAGGGTCCTGGGATTGAGCTCCCTGACCCGGGCTCTCTTTCTTTAAAGTTTAAAAAAAAAAAAAAAAAAAAGAATTGGAGCTTGAAATGGCCAAAGGCTTGGTGGTGGAAAATCACGATGGTGTGTAGTGAAGACATTCTTGTTTAGCCAGAGTATGAAATCTTGTAGATCCTGGGAAGAGCTTGAAGCTAGATGGTAGGGGCTAGATAATGAAGGTTTTGACTCCTAGGCATGTAGCTATTAATCTGTGAAAATCTGGGGAATTAGGGGGAAACTAATTCAGGGTAAATACCAGACAGAAGGGCTAATACCAAACTAGACAACAGGTTGACCACTTAAAGAGCCTCCTTTTGGTCCCATCAGAGATAACAAAGGCCTGTAGATTGATTGGGAAGGATGATTAAACATGGCTCTGGCTTTGCCTGGCTAAGAAGATCCTTGAAGGATTTCTCTGAGTTTATCTTCCCTCTTATATGGACATACTTTGAAAGACCCTTTTTTGTTTTGTTTTGTTTGGCTTGTCTTTGCCCTTGACTTAACTAACCTAGCCCAGTTCCACAGCTGCTGCTGCTCTGAGTTTTGTTTGCATAGATTCTCTAAAGTCTACCTAATCTTAAAAGCACTGGTTAGTTCTTGCATGAATTATTGAGAAATTGTCCTCAAACTGTCCTTACCACCAACTCAAAGTCTGTCATTTTTAATGGTGCTCCTGTTGTTCCCTGGCCTGGAATTAAAGCTCTTTGTTGTCTGCTCAAGTGGCAGTGGTCTTTCTGCTCCTTTGCCCCCTCCCTGCTCTCTAACAGGCAGTTACCTGTCCATTTGATACATATATTTTTTTAAAGACTTATTTATTTGAGAAAGACAGCGAGCATGTGCAGAGGGAAAAGGCAGAGGGAGAAGCAGACTCCCCAATGAGCAGGGAGCCTGATGTGGGACTCGATCCCAGTATCCCAGGATCACGACCGGAACCGAAGGCACTTAAGCGACCGAGCCACCCAGGCACCCCTCGTTTGATACATATTAATTGAGCACCTACTATTTGCCAAGCACTATTCTGGGCACCAGAATGTATCACTGAGTTGGACAGAAAAGGACCCTGCTCTTACACTTCCTTTCTTAGGAGGCAAGACAGGTAAACTAGTAAAACAAGTTAAATCCAAGATTTAAAGGTGTTTAAAGAAAATAAAATGGAAGAGTAACTAGATGCCTTAATTGGACTGTGAGAAAGACCTAAGGAGGCATACTCTTACACAGTACTTCATTTTATCTAATGTGTTTATGTGTTACATGACTCTTCCATTATACTGAGAAATTAGTAGCACCTTGGCTTTCTTTTTTTAGGTTTTTTAAAATTTTAAAGTAGTCTTCACCTAATGTAGGGCTTGAACTCACAATCCTGAGATCATGCTCTGTCCACTGAGCCAGTCAGGTCCCTCTCTATTCTTGCCTCTTAAATGATGAATGACGAAATAAATTATGTGGCTACTCCTTCTCTTTTCCAGTGAGTGCACTACCTGGAACTCTCCCTTAACTTCGAGATGAAATAATTTTAAGCCTTCCACAGGTTGTCTCTTTATAGCTAGGGTTAAGGGAGATGTGGTCCTTACCCTAGAAAAGCTCACAGTCTGTGGGCAGAAATGGATAAAACTTGCTTTGGTAAGTGTTCTGTGCATCTGGACAGGGAGACCAGGGTGTTTCCTGGGGAAGGCTACTCAGCTGCCCCAGCAGTTTCCCCCCAGGTAGTTTCATCACCCTGATCTGTACACAGGAAGGCTGATTCACTAATACAGGTATATTGGTCTATAAAACCAGACTCCAGTGTTTTGTTTTGTTTTTTCTTCATTTCTAAGTAGGCTCTATGCCCAAGGAGAGGCTTGAACTCATGACCCTGAGATTAAGAGTCCTATACTCTCCTGAACCAGCCAGGCACCCCTCCAGTGCATAAATTTACAATGAGAAATATGTCAAGTGCGTTAGCCTACCCTATTGGCCTTAACTGTTTTCTCTTCATATAATCATACATACCACTTCAGAAGCCTAATTAAAGTCAGAATGGGGGGAGTTAATTCTAGGGATGGAATGCTTACCAGCATCAAGTTACCCTTCCACCATGAACCTGGCACAGGTTCCCACTTGAGTTAATGCTGCTTTAGTTCCTGGTTCTGTTGCATCTTAAACTTGGTATCTTAACCCCAGTCGGCATTCTTTCCTAGTTTAAGTGATCAATCCGGCTTCCAATATATTCCAGGCGTTTGCACCCATTTAAAAAAAAATTTTATAGCAATCCCTACATTCAACATGGGGCTCGAACTCAGGACCCCCAACAGTCACATGCTCTACTGACTGAGCCCACTAGGTGCCTTGGTCTTGGACCCCATTACTATCTCTTTAAGATTACTTTGCTTATTGGCTCTTTTTAAAGTATATATCCTATATCTGGGGCCTTGGGTGTGAGGGCGGGGGTAAGTTTCCAAGCTGTCTTCCCCAAATGTGGTAGGACCCTCAGGCTACCCAGTTGTTTGCTCAACTCTGTAGCCTTGGTAGATACAGGGCTGCAAAGTCCTCCATGTGTTAAACTATATAGACAGCCTATCTGCTGAAGAGTAGTGCTAAAGCTTTACCTTGGGTTATAACTGAGTAAGGCCTGTAAACATGAGGGGACCTTGAGGTCAAGGACAGAAGTCCCGTGAATGGAGACCAAGGGTGTTTCTAGAAGGCCTGACACCATCCACAGCCTTTGCTCACACAGAGAGGCTGAGGCTAAGTTTCCACGGGGTAGGAATGGGGGGTTTAGATTAAGTCATCAGGCCATCCGCACGCGCTGAAGCTGGTAGCAAGGTTCTGCTTGCTTAGAACAAATCGCGGCGAACACATCGTCGACTTCCACTCGGTCTCCACGCCTCAGATTCCCGCATACAAAATGGAAAAACACGACAGCTCGGGCTTGCTTCTGCGCGTAAAGTCCTCCGAGGTCGTAAAATCATACGTCCCCGAAGCAGAGAATCTGCAGAGCAAGGTAAACGGAAGGTACACTAAGGGCGTTTAAGGGAGCAAGGCAACACACCCTTAAGGTCTGGAACAAGTCACTTGTAACGGAAACCGCAAGAATCCAAGAGGGCGCGCGTGCTCACTATAGCAACGGCGCAGACTCAGTTCCGGCGTGGGAATTCGGGGAGTTACAGTTTCCCAATATCTGCAGTACTGAAGACCCGTCACCGACATTCCTTCATAGCATGAGGACACGGGGTTGTCTGCACGGTCCAGTGGAGGGGGCCGGTGTGTCAACAGGGAACAGCATCTACAACAGAAGTCTACAAGGCTGGCGGGACTTCAAGAAGGGCGTAGTAAATGCCTAAGGAATTTGGGAAGCTTTCACCAGAAAACTCTCCATAAATGTTCTGGACGGTTTAGGCATTCGCTTGGGAGACAGTAGGAGGGTGGTCACAAGCAGGTTGGGACATTACAGGGAAAAGAAACTATTCCTCCAAAGTTTGGAAGAGCAATTCTAGATGGCCGAGAACATTTATATCCGAGGATTTATATCCGAGCAATTATATCCGAGGATTTAGAAATAGGAAGAAATCAGATCATGAGGGGTCTTGAATGCCAAACCCAATTTAACCTTTTCGTGAATACACTGACACCTGACACACAATCAAAGCAGTATGAATAACCCCATCCTTTGTGTTCTCCCTTGTTTTGTTCATATTTCTGCTATCATTTGCTACAGCATTCTGTGTCCTAGTCCAAAGGGCTCAACAAGGGCCATGACATATGATAAGAGCTCAGGAAATATTTGGGGTTTTTTTGGTTTATTTTTTTTAGTATTTTTTGAATGATCAGTTTTGAGTTTTAGAAAAACACCTGGCAGCAGTAAGAAGAGTGGGTAAGAAGGGAGCAAGGCTGGATGAAAAAAGCCATCAGAGTACATTCCTTTCCCTACCTTCAGATTTCCCTCTATCCAAGGGTTGAAATCTGGCACATCAAAACACATTTCCAATGTGGGTTTTGTTTGGCCAGCACTTGGGAAAAAAAAAAAAAATTAGTCGCCATGCATTTTAAAAGTGGCAGGTTTCACATTTAAACAATAACAAAAGATTTCTGGCTTCTCTTGAAAAACTTAAGAGGTGATTTGACAATTTGAGGGCCCTGATTTTCTCAACAACTACAGGATGCAGCTGAGTAGCTGCTGCTGCCTTCAGACAGGACATATCCTCTCCTGTTTGTCACATTCCACACGACTCCTTCCATCAGTCAAACTGAGGCCAAATACCAGCTGCCATTTATTATGGTGCACGTTTTTATTTCCTTATAGTGAACTCTGATTGGCTTTTGAGTCACCGGTCTTTGTACTAATCTATCCTGCTTGGTATCTGAGGAGTGATACAATGAAATTAGTATTTTAGAAACATTATTCAGTGAAAAACAGAATAAAGTGAGGAGCTGTGAGGCAGAGTGGAAGAAACGAATTAGAAACCTGTTTAAAGAATATTTGAGAGAGGGGCGCCTGGGTGGCTCAGTGGGTTAAAGCCTCTGCCTTCAGCTCAGGTCATGAACCCAGGGTCCTGGGATCGAGCCCCGCATCGGGCTCTCTGCTCAGCAGGGAGCCTGCTTCCCTTCCTCTCTCTCTGCCTGCCTCTCTGCCTACTTGTGATCTCTGTCTGTCAAGCAAATGAATAAAATCTTTTTTAAAAAAAATATTTGAGAAAACGTGGCCAGTAATTAAAGAATGGATGAAGATGAGGAAAAGGCAAAATACAACTTCAGGGTTTCCTGCCTGAATGACTGGGTAGATGATATCACCAATTTAAACAAGAAAGTGGAAGAAGTCAGAAGGGAGTTGGCATACTATATCTTGCTACCTCTACTATTTTGTGGGCAAGAGTCATGAATTACCAATTCCATAAACTTCCAGTACGCTGCTGAACATGCATTAGGTGTTCAGGAAATTCTAGCTGAATTGAAACTCTGATTCCAGTTGGGAGTTATAGATCTGATGGGCTGGGGGGAGCAAAGGAGGAACTGGAATGCTTAAAAGAAACCAGTTAAGCTGTGGGACCTTAGGAATTCTCTCCAGAGTTGGTGATCCTAGGGCTTGGATGCCTCCAAGCATCCAAGGGAAAAACTTTACAAAAGTCCTGCGGCAGAGCAAGAATTTGACACATAGAAATGGAGATGGGGTGGAAATGGTGTCTTCCTAGGGGAAAGGGGAAAAAAAAAATCAGAGACTGGCTGGCAGGACTTTTCCAAGAATACAATGGAACAGCAAGCTCTTGGATGGGGAAGATGTAGGCAGAGAATTTTGGACAATGAGGCTGGGAAGGCTAGAAGACTTCTATAAACGTTTCTGAGAGCACATCATTTAAAAGAATAATTTTTCAGCCCAAACCTCACATATTTTTTATAAATTACTTATATGTACAATTGCAGTAATGTTACATACTCCGTAATGTTTACTTCGTAAACATTTACAACAAAAGATAGAAATTAAAGGGGCACCTGAGTGCCTCAGTAACTTCAGCATTGCAACTCTTGATCTCACGGTCGTGAGTTTGAATCCTATGTTGGATGCAGAGTTTACTGAAAAAAAAAATATTTAAAAATAGAAATTTAAGGGCGCCTGGGTGGCTCAGTGGGTTAAGGTCTCTGTCTTCGGCTCAAGTCATGGTCCCAGGGTCCTGGGATCAAGCCCCACATCGGGCTCTCTGCTCAGCGGGGAGCCGGCTTCCTCCTCTCTCTCTCTGCCTGCCTCTCTGCCTACTTGTGATCTCTGTCAAATAAATAAATAAAATCTTTTTAAAAAATAGAAATTTAAAAAAGATTAGATAAAAAATATAAGTATTTGAGTATTTTTTTTTTCCCTCACTCCCCGTGTATATCACACATGCCACGTCGGAGCCCCTGCTGTAGTCTCTTTATTAAAGAGAGCCCGTGGATGTTCTGAAACAGGAGCGGCATGGTCTCTGTTGACTTTCTCCAATCTGAAAAGTTTAGAAGTTGAAGCATCAAAGAACTGTGGTTGCCCTGGGGAGCTTTCCACGTGCCAGGAACCGCCTCGGTGTTTTACACTTACCTCATTTAATCCCTAAAGCAACCCTACACTGCAGGTATTTAAGATGAGAGAACTGAGGCATAGTGAGGTTAAAACACATTCTCTGGGTCACACCGAAGTGGCGGAGCCAGAATTTGAACCCACCCAGCGTTAAGTCCACAGCCCATGAGCTCAACTACTACTGGCAGGGGTGGAGGTGGGGAAGGCACTACTTTTTCTCTCTTGTGGCCTGGCTCGAGCCCCTCACCTATCCGAACTGTGGTGAGAGTGCTAGGCACCAAGCGAGCAGATAGTAGGAACTACCCCGGGGCCCCGTCTAACGGAGTCACCTAGAAGTCAGTTTATTTACAAGTCCACACCTTCAGTGGCTGCTGCTGACGACTGCGCAGGCGCAGACCGAAGGGCTTGGTTTCTATGGTTTCCGGGCGCGACCGCGGAGGGAATGTCGGGACTCGACGTCGCGCTGCAAGCGTCGCACTTCAAGCGTCGCGCTGCGGGCGTCCTTTGCGGCAGGCTTCTGCGTCGCTTGCAGATCATCCGGTAGCGGCAGCCAGCGAAGAGACAAGGGCACCTCGGTGCGACGGTAGGGGCTGCGTTTGTCTGCGGGCAGTTTAGCTTAAGGAGCTTCCTTACAAGATTTCTTTAACGAATTTTCTCTTGCTTTCCTGGGTGTCCGAATTTCCAGGCCCGAACTCTGGTCATGTTTTCTGCATTCCCAGGCCTTCTGCGCTGCAGCCAGTGCCACTGAAGCCTGTAGACTGCGCCTCTCTCGGCTCTCTGTCCAGATTAATTTAGCTTTCTGCCGGAGTAATGCTTTGGCCTTCTGTTTCTTAATCTGAGGTCCACCCACCTGATCCATCAAGACGCTGAGTGCGGCGCCGCCAACCTCCAGCTCCTTTCGTTCTTCTTCACGACATGCACTGTACGCTCCAGCCACGTCTGGGTGCTCGGCGTCCCGCAGACATACCCAGTACCGCGGGTTGTAATTTGTGCTGTGCTGTGCTTTAGCGGGGTACTCTGCCCACTGACCTTAACTTGGCAACCTCAACCCATCTTAAAGGCATTTTCAAGTCTCCTGGGCAGAGTTGGTGCTTACTTCTTCGAGCCATATCCTCTTGTCCGTTGGGTTCCCGTTTCCTTGTGTGTGTGTGTCCCCATTCTAGTGCTTACGTTGCAGCTGCTGCTTTTCTCTCATTCCAGTGCCTGGAACGTTATTACTCAGTAAAAGAAAGAATGGGTAGAAAGTATAAAAAATTAAGTTCACCTGTAAATCTACCGCTCATACATGACTTTATTGACATTTTTTGTGTGCTTCCTTCCAGTCTCTTCTTTGACATAGTAAACCCTTTTTTTTCATTTAACATTAAATGCACTTACCATATATATTATTTGTTTTTCCTAATGTCTGTCATATTCTACTAGGCGGGTACCTGAATTATCCATGTCCTTACTGTTGCACACTTAAGTTGTTTGAAATTTTTTTTTCTCCTAACAATTACTGAGCCCCTACCTGCCATACCCCCACCAGCAGTCATTGTTCAGTAAGGGAGACATTCAGGTTAATAATCCATTACAGGGGAATGCAGAGTACTTCTTTTTTTTTTTTTTTAATTTTTTAAATTTCTTTTCAGCATAACAGAATTCATAGTTGTTTTTTTTAAAAAGATTTTATTTATTTATTTGACAGACAGAGATTACAAGTAGGCAAGAGAGGCAGGCAGGGAGAGAGAGGGGGAAGCAGGCTCTCCGCGGAGCAGAGAGCCCGATGTGGGACTCGATCCCAGGACCCTGGGATCATGACCTGAGCCGAAAGCAGAGGCTTTAACCCACCGAGCCACCCAGTCGCCCCAGAATTCGTAGTTTTTGCACCACACCCAGTGCTCCATGCAATGCGTGCCCTCCATAATACCCACCACCTGGCTCCCCCAACCTCCCACCCCCCGACCCTTCAAAACCCTCAGGTTGTTTTTCAGAGTCCATAGTCTCTCGTGGTTCATCTTCCCCTCCAATTTCCCTCAACTCCCTTCTCCTCTCCATCTCCCCATGTCCTTTGTGTTATTTGTTATGCTCCGCAAATAAGTGAAACCATATGATAATTGACTCTCTCTGCTTGACTTACTTCACTCAGCATAATCTCTTCCAGTCCCGTCCATGTTGCTACAAAAGTTGGGTATTCATCCTTTCTGATGGAGGCATAATACTCCATAGTGTATATGGACCACATCTTCCTTATCCATTCGTCCGTTGAAGGGCATCTTGGTTCTTTCCACAGTTTGGCGACCGTGGCCATTGCTGCTATAAACATTGGGGTACAGATG
>PISX010026729.1:0-24041 GCA_004024625.1 Mellivora capensis | reverse complement strand
AGACCAAATGATGGAGAATAAAGAAGCTGAAAAAAAGAGAGATAAACAACTACTGAACCACAAGGGGAGAATTCAAGAAATAAGTGATACCATAAGATGAAACAATATTAGAATAATTGGGATCCCAGAAGAAGAAGAAAGAGAGAGAGGGGCAGAAGGTGTATTGGGTCAAATTATAGCAGAGAATTTCCCTAACTTGGGGAAGGAAAGAAACATCAAAATCGAGCAGACACAGAGAATCCCCCTCAAAACCAGTAAAAATAGGTCAACACCCCATCATCTAATAGTAAAACTTACAAGTCTCAGTAACAAAGAGAAAATCCTGAAAGCAGCTCAGGACAAGAGGTCTGTAACATACAACAGTAGAAATATTAGATTGGCATCAGACCTATCCACAGAGACCTGGAAGGCCAGAAAGGACTGGCATGATATATTCAGAGCACTAAATGAGAAAAATATGCAGCCAAGAGTACTATATCCAGCTGGGCTGTCACTGAAAATAGAAGGAGAGATAAAAAGCTTCCAGGGCAAACAAAACCAAAAGAATTTGCAAACACCAAAGCAGCCCTACAGGAAATGTTGAAAGGGGTCCTCTAAGCAAAGAGAGAACCTGAAAGTAACATAGACCAGAAGTGAACAGAAACAAAATACAGTTACAATTACCTTAAAGACAATACAATGGCACTAAATTCAGATCTTTCAATAGTTACCCTAAATGTAAATGGGCTAAATTTCCCTATCAAAAGACACAGGGTATCAGAATGGATAAAAAAACAAGACCCATCAAGATGCTGTCTGCAAGAAACTCATTTTAGACCCAAAGGCACCTCCAGATTTAAAGTGAGGGGGTGGAAAACAATTTACCATGCTAATGGACATCAAAAGAAAGCAGATGTGGCAATCCTTTTATCAATATAAATTAGATTTTAAGCCAAAGACTATAATAAGAGATGAGGAAGGACATTATATCATACTTAAAGGGTCTAGCCAACAAGAAGATCTGACAATTTTAAATATCTATGCCCCTAACATGGGAGCAGCCAATCATATAAACCAATTAATAACAAAATCGAAGAAACACATCGACAATAATACAGTAATAGTAGGGGGCTTTAACACCCCCCTCACTGAAATGGACATATCATCTAAGCAAAAGATCACAAGGAAATAAAGGACCTTCAACAACACACTGGACCATCCCAAAGCAACAGAATACACATTCTTCTCTAGTGCACATGAAACACTCCAGGCTAGATCACACTCTGGGTCACAAATCAGGTCTCAAATGGTACCAAAAGATTGGGATCATTCCCTGCATATTTTCAGACCACAATGCTTTGAAACTAGAACTCAATCATAAGAAGAAATTTGGAAAGAACTCAAATACATGGAGGCTAAAGAGCATCCTACTAAAGAATGAATGGAAATTAAGGAAGAATTTAAAAAATTCACAGAAACAAATGAAAATAAAAAAAACAACTTTTCAAAATATTTGGATACAGCAAAGACAGTCCTGAGAGGTAAGTATATAGTGATACAAGCCTTTCTCAAGAAATAAGAAAGGTCTGAATTACAAAGCCTAACCCTACACCTAAAGGAGCTGGAGAAAAAACAGCGAAGAAAGCCTAAACCCAGCAGGAGAAGAGAAATAATGAAGAGCAGAAATCAGAAGAGCAGAAATTAATGAAATAGAAACCAAAAAAAAAAAAAAAAAGTAGAACAGATCAATGAAACTAGGAGCTGGTTCTTTAAAAGAATTAATAAGATTGATCAAACCCTGGCCAGGCTTATCAAAAAGAAAAGAGAAAGGACCCAAATTAATAAAATCATGAATGAAGAGGAGAGATCACAACCAACACCAAAGAAATACAAACAATTATAAGATCGTATTACAAGCTACTATACACCAGCAAATTTGACAATTTGAAAGAAATGGAAGCATTCCTAGAGACATATAAACTACCAAAACTGAACCAGGAAGAAATAGAAAACCTGAACAGACCCATAAGCAGTAAGGAGATTGAAGCAGTCATCAAAAATCTCCCAAAAACAGTCTCCCCAAAACAGGGCCAGAGAGCTTCCCAGGGAATTCTACCAAACATTTAAAGAAGAATCAATACCTGTTCTCCTGAAGCTGTTCCAAAAAATAGATATGGAAGGAGAACTTCCAAACTCATTTATGAGACCAGAAGTACCTTGATCCCAAAACCAGACAAAGACCCCATCAAAAAGGAGAATTAAAGACCAATATCCCTGATGAACATGGATTCAAAAATTCTCACCAAAATACTAGCCAGTAGGATCCAACAGTACATTAAAAGGATTATTCATCATAAACAAGTGGGATTTACTCCTGGGCTGCAAGGTTGGTTCAACATCCACAAATCAATCAATGTGATACACTACATTAATAAAAGAAAGAACAAGAACCATATGATATTCTCAATAGATGCTGAAAAGCATTTGACAAAGTACAGCATTCTTTCTTGATCAAAACTCTTCACAGAGTAGGGCTAGAGGGTACATACCTCACCATCATCAAAGCCATCTATGAAAAACCCACAGTAAATATCATTCTCTGGGGAAAAACAGAGGGCTTTTCCCCTAAGATCAGGAACAGGACAAGGCTGTCCACTATCACCACTGCTATTCAACATAGTACTAGAAGTCTTACCCTCAGCAATCAGACAACAAAAGGAAATAAAAGGCATCCAACTTGGCAAAGAAGAAGTCAAACTCTCATTCTTTGCAGTGACTTTATGTGGAAAACCCAAAAGACTCCACTCCAAAACTGTTAGAACTCATATAGGAATTCAATAAAGTGTTAGGATATAAAATCAATGCAGAGAAACCAGTTGCATTTCTATACACCAACAGCAAGACAGAAGAAAGAGAAATTAAGGACTGGCTCCCATTTACAGCTGCACCCAAAACCATAAGATACCTAGGATTAAACCT
This sequence comes from Mellivora capensis, assembly GCA_004024625.1. NCBI lineage: Eukaryota > Metazoa > Chordata > Mammalia > Carnivora > Mustelidae > Mellivora > Mellivora capensis. The sequence goes on along the minus strand of PISX010026729.1, from coordinate 21,083 downwards.
AACCAAAGAGGCAAAGAATCTGTACTCAGAAAACTATAAAGTACTCATGAAAGAAACTGAGGAAGACACAAAGAAATGGAAAAAACGTTACATGCTCATGGATTAGAAGAAGAAATATTGTGAAAATGTCTGTGTTACCTAGAGCAGTCTAACATTTAATGGAATCCCTATCAAAATACCATCAACTTTTTTCAAAGAAATCAACAAATAATCCTAAAATTTATATGGAACCAGAAAAGATCCAAAATACCCAAAGGAATGTTGAAAAAGAAAACCAAAGTTGGCAGCATCACATTTCCAGGCTTCAAGCTCTATCACAAAGCTGTAATCATCAAGACAGTATGGTACTGGCACAAAAACAGACACATAGATCATTGTAACAGAATAAAGAGCCCAGAAATGGACCCTGAATTCTATGGTCAACTGATCTTCAACAAAGCAGGAGAGAATGTCCAGTGGAAAAAAATCTCTTCAACAAATGGTGTTGGGAAACTTGGACAACCACAGGTGAAAGAATGAAATTGGACCATTTCCTTATACTACACATAATAATAGATTCAAAATGGATAAAAGAGCTCAATGTGAGACAGGAATCTATCAAAATCTTTGAGGAGAAGACAGGCAGCAATCTCTTTGACCTCAACTGCAGCAACTTCTTCCTAGAAACATCGCCAAAGGCAGAGGAAGCAAGAGCAAAAGTGAACTATTGAGACTTCATCAAGATAAAAAGCTTTTGCACATCAAAGGAAACAGTCAACAAAACCAAAAGACAACTGACAGAATGGGAAAAGATATTTGCAAATGACATATCAAATGGCTAGTACCCAAAATCTATAAAGAACTTATCAAACTCAACACCCAAAGAACAAATAATCCAATCAAGAAGTGGACAGAGGACATGAACAGACATTTCTGCAAAGAAGACATCCAAATGGCCAACAGACACATGAAAAAGTGCTCCACATCACTTGGCATCAGGGAAATACAAATCAAAACCAGAGTGAGATGCCACCTCACCCCAGTCAGAATGGCTAAAATTAACCAGTCAGGAAACAGCAGATGTTGGCGAGGATGCAGAGAAAGGGGAACCCAACATTGTTGGTGGGAATGCAAGCTGGTGCAGCCACTCTGTAAAACAGTACAGAGGTTCCTCAAAAAGTTGAAAATAGAGCTACTTTATGACCCAGCATCACACTACTGGGTGTTTACCCTAAAGATACAAATGTAATGATTCGAAGGGGCACATGCCTCCAATGTTTATAGCAGCAATGTCCACAATAGCCAAACTATGGAAAGAACCTAGATGTCTATCAACTGATGAATGGATAAAGATATTGTATATATATATATAATGGAATACTATGCAGCCATCAAAAAACTGAAATCTTGCCATTTGCAACGACGTGGATGGAACTAGAGGGCATTATGCTAAGCAAAATATTTCAGTCAGAGAAAGCCAGTTATCATATGATCTCTCTGATATGAGAAATTGAAAGGCAGGGCTGGGGTTCGTGAGGGAAAGGGAGGGAACAATGAAACAAGATGGGACCGGGGAGGGAGACAAACCATAAGCGACTCTTAATCTCAGGAAACAAACTGAGAGCTGCTGGAGGGGGTGGGGGGCAGATAGAGTGGCTGGGTAATGGACACTGAAGATGGTATGTGCTATGGTGAGTGCTGTGAATTGTGTAAGACTGATGAATCACAGACCTGTACCCCTGAAACAAATAATATATTATATGCTAATAAAAAATAAAAATTTAAAAGATTAAAAAATTAAAAACAAAAATAATTTGGTAAACATCATAAATTTTCATTAAAGAGTAAGGAAAACAGAATTACAGAATTTTTACCCTAACATCCTATAACTTGGGTATATTGTGTATATAGAATCAATAGTATTTCTGAAGAAGCTTGTTTTACCTTTTTTTGTGACTTATCATACCACTCTCCCTTTTTGCAGTAAAAACGATTTTTGTAAAGTGGGAAAGATGATTATTATTCCCTATCATTTGGATGGTTCCTTAAATTATATTTCTCATAAAAGTGTTAGGTTTTTTAGGACACCAGGGTGGCTCAGTTGGTTAAGCATCCAACTCTTGGTTTCATCTTAGGTCATGATTTCAGGGTGATGAGATGAGCCCCAAGTCAGGCTCCCTGTCCCTCTCCCTCTGCTCTTCCCCCTCGCACTTTCTCTCTTTCTCTCTCTCTCTCTCTCTCTCGGGACCTTGTGTCCATTGACAAACATGCATTTTATCTACTCATTATTCATAAGAATATTTACTGAGCATCATTCGTGCATAAGAAACTATGTTGGGCAGGACAGGACACAAAAGTAAACAAAACATTCTCCCTGCAATCAAGAATCTAAAATCTTTTAAGGAAGATGAGCCGGTGCCCAGATAAATTCCAAACAAAATGATTTGTGATAGATGTACCATGAATGGGATAAACCAGAGCCACAAGAGTTCAGAGGGGAACTATCATTGTTTCTTAATTGAGTCTTACATTTGTCTCTGTAAGAGACAAATAATTGAATCTTACATTTGTCTCTGTAAGCTCCTATATGGATGGGATTTACGTTCAAAATTAGCACTATTACCTAACCAACTAAGTGATGGGAACATAAATGGAAAAAAAATAAACTCAAGGATATCTTAAAAATACAGATAAATATTCAGTTTTCAGACTTCAAAGATCAGAGTATAAATGTTCATTTATACTCAGTCCTACCATAGGCAAATGTATACCAACAAAGTCCTCACAATGTCTAGCTGATTTCAATTACTGGAATGTAGATCTACAACAAGAATTTCTGCAGAAGTGGAAAACAAAGTATCCTAAAACAGCCTTCTCTTCTGTGTTAGAAGGCCCTTACTCCTAACTTATCTCTAGAGAACTCATTCTGTATTTATTTAATTACTGTTGTCATCTTCCCTAAACCACTTTGTTAAATCCCCTTATATCTTTCTTTAAAATTCAGTGACTGAACAGAATATATTAAAATTCTCCTAAGAGCTTCTGTGCCCACTAGAAATATGAGAATCCTTTTAAAACTGTGTTACTTACACTTTTGAAAAGTACATTTGCATTTCAACTCCTTCTAGTTTAGCCTATAGAAATCCTCATATAAAAACAAAATGTTTATTTATGGTATTTTTAGGATATTAATTTTTTTTCAATAAGTACATAATGATAAGAAAATAATTCAATTATTGTGCTGTATGCTTGTTAAAAAGAATGAGATTAGTCTATATATGGTGATACAAAAAGATCTTCAAGACTAGAGAAATATGCATATTTGCAGAGCTATATGTTTGTGTACAAATGAATGGAAAAGCTTGTGGGATGCTTATCAGACATTTAACATTGTTTTTTTTGCAGTGAACACAGTGGGATTGAGAGGAAGGGTAAATAAAGAAGGCCTTATTTTTGCTTTAATATTTGCATATTGTTTGACCATTTACATCAAGCATGTATTTATTATGTCATATTTCATTAACACATATAAAGGACTTCATTTGGAAGAAGTCTTTTAATTTACAAATATAAGTTGCAATTTACTGTTTGCAGACTAAGAGACCATATATATCCTCAACAGTTAAAACAGAGTTGGTAAGAAAATGTTTCAATAATTTACAAAAAGCTTGAAGGAATTTCAAAGCAAAATTGCATTGTCGCTCTAAAACTTTCAAATTCTGCTTCTAAAGAAAAATTTTCAATATGCGTTGAGTTCATGAATGTAGAATAGTGATTAAAGTGATCTAGATTCATTTTAAAAAGGTAAGTACATATTAGAAAGTTACTTCTTTATACAGTTTACAAATTCTTCTAAACATACAAACTATTCAAAAGCTGGTCCCTTTGAGAAGCCAAGTTGGGAGAAGGAGGTGTAGAAAGAGGTGAGTGAGAAATAATACTAAAGAAAATATGACTCATATCTGGGGGTCTTAACACATCTGGGCAGTCTGCTTTAGGTCCAATCTGTAGTGGATATTAATTGACTTGAGCTGTTGATCAGAGGGGATAGAAAGGAGCAGGCATCTATTCTAATTAAGGAAGAAGTCTTGACTGTAGAGATGCTAGGGCATTAGCACCATTGTCTTATTGGTGATTACTGTTTAGTAGTAGCTTTCTCAGCCCCAACCCAAGAAAGATAAGCACTGACTGCCACACAACAGCAAGCACCAGGCAAAATGGAAGATGGGGCAGGTTTCTGAAGAGATCATTGACAGTCAACAAATCCTTTGGCTGGTCGCAATAAAAATCCTGGAGAACCATGGAAAGGTTCTATGAGCTGGCACTAGCTTTGAGTAAGCTTGCTATCCCAGATGGAGATCAAAAGAGAAAGGTTAATGGTGTCTGGGTTTGTTATTTCTTCAGATCTTGCATTTTCTTATGATCACTACTGTTGTTGAGCTGTTACTTAATAATTTTATGTTAGTAAAAATATATCACTGAAAAGAGCATTCATGTATTTGTTATCAACTGATTTCTGCATCTCATCCACCTGTTTGAGGTAGGACATAAATTATAAGGACATGGGACATAATATGGCACCACCATTACCTAGGGGATATTGCCTTAACTTCTAGATAAGACATTTAGAGAAGCAAACCTATCTCTAAGGTCAGCCAATCTTGAAGATCTATGTGCTCAGTCATCCATATGACAGTCTTATGACTTTTGTATAACCACCACCCATGCATGGTCTGAATTATTGCCAGCAGTAAAGTAGTAAGCCCTGTATCAGAGTCATTCCCATCTTTTGTTTGGTGCCTTTGCAACCAGCATATGCTTAAACTGGGCCACTTTCTTATGTCATACACAAAAATAAACTCAAAATGGATTAAGGACCTAAATGTAAGACCTTAAAATCATTAAAATACTAGAAGGGAGCATGGGCAGTAATTTCTCTAACATTAGCCATAGCAACATTTTTCTAGATATAGCTCCTGAGGCAAGGAAAACAAAAGCAAAAATAAACTACTGAGACAAGGTCAAAATAAAAAGCTTCTGCACAGCAAAGGAAACAATCAACAAAACTAAAAAACAACCAACTAATGGGAGAAGATATTTGCAATGACATATCCAATAAAAGGTTGGTATCCAAAATATATAAAGAACTTATGCAACTCAACACCAAAAGAGCAAATAATCCAATTTAAAAATGAACAGAAGATGTAAACAGACGTTCCTCCAAAGAAGACATCGTATTGGCCAACAGACATATGAAGAGATGCTCATCATCACTCATCATCAGCAAATACAAATCAAAACTATTTTAAGATATCATCTCACCCTTGTCAGAATGACTAAAATAAAAAACACGAGAAACAAATATTAGTGAGGATGTGAAGAAAAAGGAACTCTCTCTCACTGCTGGTGGGAAACCAAACTGGTGCAGCCAGTATGGAGAATAGCATAGACATTCCTCAAAAAATTAAAAAATAGATTCACCCTATGATCCAGTAATTCCACTACTGGGTATTTACCCAAAGAATACGAAAACACTAATTTGAAAGGATATATGCACCTCCATATTTATTGCAGCATTATTTACAGTAGCAAATTATGGAATAAGGCTAAGTGTCCATCAATAGGCGAATGGATAAAGAAGAGGTGGTATATACACATATAATGGAATATTATCCAGCTATAAAAAAGAATGAAATCTTGCTATTTGCAACATGAATAGAGCTAGAGACTATAATACTAAGCAAAACAGAGAAAGACAAATACCATGTGATTTTACTCATATGTGGAATTTATGAAACAAAACAAATGAACAAAGGTAAAAAGAGAGAGAAAAACCAAGGAATAGACTTTTCACTACAGAGAACAAACTGACTGTTACCAGAGGCGAAGTAGGTGGGGTAAGGGGGGAAATAGGTGAGGGGGATTAAGAGTGGATTTATCTTGATGAGCACTGAGTAATGTAGAAAATTTTTGAATCACTGTATTGTACACGTGAAACTAATAGAATATGGTATGTGAACTACACTGGAATTAAAATTATTTAAAACTAAATTTTAAAAAAAGATTAGCCTCTAAAAACCTGAGAATACCCACACCCGCTTGTCTGGCTAGTTCAATCAAAATTTTATCAACATTATGACACATGGTACGGGAGAAAGGGCCTGTAAAAAGTTTCTGCTATTTTATCACAATTTGCAATGGAAATAATGGATAAGATCTAACACAGACATCCATTTCAACCCAGTTTTGATCAACTTAGGGCATGGTATGGTGGGGGGAAAGGAACTTATGCAAGGCAAGACTCTTGCTATTTTATCACTATCTCAAATGGAAATTATACTCAAGATTTATTACAAATAACCAAAACTATTTCATAAAAATAAGTTGAGAGTGTTGAAAGGTAAATTTCTAAAGCTAACTTGGTTTTTCTTTACAAAAGGTGGAAGAAAGCAGTTATCTGCAACAATCCAGTGGCCTGGAAATTAAGAGACCAGATACCACCCCTATGAAATGAAACAAATCCCTTTTCAGTACTAAGGAAGAAAATTATGATAAGTTTGGTATTCCTGTTACGCAAACCTCTAGCACACAGCAATCGACTGTGAACCATTATTGACATAGAACCTGGAAGGGACAAACATATAAACAACCATGTAAAAGTACAGTTTGGGAATATGAATCAATATATTTCTGAAATAATAAGCATATAAATTCAGTTTAAAAGATGTTATAAGCATGCAGGCTTTTTAAAAGTTTTTTGAGTATTTTTCTATATTTGTGAGGCAGCTTTTATTAGTCCTCAGTTCATATTATAGGCATTGTCCCCAAAAGAAAAAGGTTTTTCTGGCTCCAACAATTCCAGTTTGAATCTTCATTGAATAATATAGTACAGTATTTTTTTTTGTATGGTTGCAAGAGAGAAGAGACACTCCAAATACCTCTCTCAGTCCCTCTTCAGTGACCCTCAGGTTTTAAACCATGGCTGTAAACCATGTAAATCTGGAATTCAGAAAAGAAGCTTATGAGGGAAAAAAAAATTTGAGGCTACTTCCATGCTAGTTCAATGAGCCTGTTATCTAGCAAAACTTCAGAAAACCACAGCCTGTTTCACAAAACTAACAGTTGTAAAGACGATTTGAGGAAAATAGTCTTAACCTTTCCATTATACAAGCAGACTCCAAAGCACAGTAAGAATACCTCAAAATGTAGGATTAAGATGTAGTTATACAGAAAAGTTCCATGACATGTTTCTATCTCATAGAACACTCCAACCAGACCTCAGAATGAATAAACTGCCAGGTTTTTTGTGTTTGCTTAAAATAACAACAAATCAACAATTTAGGAAAATCATAACTTTTAAACTCATCTGCATGAAAATAAAATTTTACCACCTGTTTTTCACTCATTTATACTCTGTCAAAAAACAAAAACCTTAAGTTTCTGTCAGCATAGGAGATGAGAATCTTTTAAAATAAATATTTAAGACATATTTGCAACCCTGTGGAGGAAGTAAAGTGTTTTAATCAGCAAGTATGACCTGTCCTACTATAGTTTTCTTTTCTTACACTTCAAAACAATACAATGCATTATTTTTCATACAAATTTAAAAATAAAATCAACTCACTTTAAAAATAAGCATTCATCTTATTTTAATCTTCATTGTCTAAATTGACAAGTGAAATTTTGCATATTCCAATTTGCACATACAAAAAAAGAGAAACTTCTGTAGGCAGTCTGTAACGTTTAGTGAAACAAGAAAACAACAACAAAAACACTTTAATGAATGATTAAATACTGAATATCTACATAGCATCAGAGGAAATATCCTGACTTGTATGTAGCATAAAGTAGAAAAATTAATATGACACATGGATAACACTTTTTGTAAAATATTTTTTCTATTTCTTAAGATCCCATGTGATGTTGCAGTTGCTATAGTAACTGAATTTTTGTTCAGCAGGAAAATACTAATGTACAAAATGGATACATTTACTCACCCAATTCTCAGTGAAAATTATACCAAATGGAAGTGATATATTAGAATTCCCAGGGGGATAAGGAGGTCTTGCCCCTTAATTTTAAAATTACCATCAAATAATTCTATCAAACATGTTCTTTTCATATAAATATGATTGTTCTTCATAAACTTCATCATATTATAAACAAAAGTGGCTGAGCTAGAAAGAAATTTTAACTTCTCATTTTAGTAGTTTGTGTGGAGTACAATATGCGAAAAAGATTAATTACTTTAATCAATTGTGAACTATTAAATAAAAACCATACAAACATTTTTCCGTTTTAATTTCAGTTTTAAACACCCCACGGACTGGTTTCTACCCTCCCCTATAACGAGTCTTACAAACCTTCTCAATGGCACATACATTGAGTAAATACCTCAACACACTACATTTGCCAACAAAGTTCTAAAATCAACTGGTAAATGTCCTGATCCTTAATGCTATTGTGGTATAAATGAAGAGCGCTCCTTGAGTCCATTTGGCCAGGCTCGGGAGCGTACTTTGTTTCCCCAAGAGAAGAAAGAAGAGTAGTAAACCATTTTTGCAGAATGTCATTCTCCCACAACAGTTTATGAAAGAAACATCTGTGACAAGAATCTCTAATGCTTTCCTCAAAGCCACAGCTGACAGTAAAAGAGCATTGCGAAAAGTGGCAAATCAATCCCATTCCACCCTTCCCAGAGCATGACACCTAATTTGCTATGTATCACATGTATTTTCCTCACATGTGCTGAGACTGTGACATTGATGTGTTGGCTTTCATCCAAGCCTCAGCTGAATAAACACTTGGGCCATACAGTGGGCAAACTGGCATCCTTAAAAAGTCTTCTGTCCCAGGCAAGTTAACTTCACCTCAGGGAAGCATTTTTCTAAGTTCTAGTTTGCAATTTGGGTACATAAATGGAATCTCTGAACACTGTTTGGAAAACCTTAAATCACCTGATACACATAGAGCACATTCTGTGTTTTTTGAAACACTTTTCTGCAATGCAATCTTTATGTGACTACCTGAAAACATGCAAATCCAACAGACATAAACAGGTAACAGCATTAGGATTTCTTATCAAATTATTCCATTGCAGAACATGTAATTTTTTAAAAATGTAAGAAATAACCACATTATGTATGTCTGAAAAATGTATCATTGCTCTCTTTAGTTAACATTTTACTGATGTATAAAATATATCCAAAATATTCGTAGCTCTTAATTGTACAGCTTAATGAATTTGCAAAGTGAACAAAATTGTGATCAAGGGCAGGACATTATCTGAACCAAAGAAGCCCTCATTATACCTCCCTGAAACATATACAATTGCCTTTAAATTTGATACTAGAATCCTTAACCAATAGGAAAACTCCATTTAAATGATATCAAGCAAATAATTAAAGTTCTGGTAAACAATACGGATAACATCAAGGTTCCTGTAGTTGATGAGGATATCTCTTTTTGGTGGAGCTGCAGGCAATTGTTTTTTATCCTTCAACAATCAAGGAAATCACCAATTACAAATACCCCCAAATTATCCCTATTTTTTTAAATTCCATTGAAGTTTTATAAAATACAGGGGTGAGGGGTGATAAAAGAATACAGGAGTATATGCCATCTCTGCTTTGAATTATTTTCATTATCCTATTCCTCTTCCTTTCAAAAAACTCTAATGTAAATTCCTTTTTTCAATTTGAATTATACTTAACAAGGGAGAATATATATACTATAATTTTCTCTGTCTCTCAGATTTCTCTTTAATATGATAATTCTCAAAGCAAAAAAAAATAAAGTCTATTCTTAAAAACCTAAAATTAATGTAGAGCAAATGTGTTCCGTCACACTCCTTACCAGACAGGGTCCATGAGGTGCTCTACAGCAGCAAGTACCTGGTTAGGGCCCATGACCATATGAAGCAGTAGAAATCTCTGAGTAGCCCTACTCTGCATCTCCGACTAGAATTTTTGTGGCACAGCCAATACCTTCAAGTAAAACTTACATGCTTACTTCAAGAGCTCAGTCTGTTCAGAACTAAACATTCCCTACCCTGATTAACCCAGAAGCCCAAAGCTCAGGGTCTTCTTTAGCAATGCCTTTTTGTCAGTTTTTACATAGACATGAACAGCAAATGCTTTCAATTCTACCTCCAATATGTCTTTTAAATGTGTCCCTTCCTGCTCGTTCCCATGCCACGGAAGCTCTTACTCTTTCCTGAACAAGAGATAGCATGTGTCATCTCATTTCTGGACATCTCATTTCTGGAAAGACGGCTCCCTCTTTTATCTTGTAAATGTTTCCTTAGACTTCAAAGCCCATTTTGAAGTGGTTTTTCCCAGGTGTCAGACTCCACCCAGCCCACACCCAGGGCAGAACCAGTCCCTCCCTTGTTTATTGCATAGCCTGTGTCACCTCATGTAAATACTAGGTCCTTTATGTCCTCAAGTGGAAGAGGAACACCTTGAGCTGAAACAAGTCTTCATCATTGAAGTATATCACCTGGCATATAATATACATTAAACAAGCAAGGAAAGAATGAAATAATAAAATAACAATAAAATATAAAATAAAATAACTAAAATAAAATAAAATATGCTTTGCCCAAAAAACATGGAACATTCAGTAGATTATTTTGGGAAAACCACAATCTGTCTGGGTTGACTTCCTTATTTCAAAATTGGATGGAATAGAACGTGGATATGAGACAGGGATCACTGCAAAAGTGAAGTCCAGTATCGCCAGCGGCATCCAAGAAATACCACAAATGCGGAGTCATCAGGACTGGGAGCAACATGGGGCAAGCAATGGAAGATGAGATAATTACTAAAGAACAGCCAAAGCTCTGGGGTCAGTGTCCCACTCAGAAGACGCAATGTAGTGTTTGCTCTCTTAAGAGATGAAGCATCTATTACATGGTAGGGAGGAACGACTCATAGCCGTTTTAAAAATGAAATATTCCTTTGAAAAAAGGAAGAAGTGAATGAGTTGGATTAAATCATGTCTCATATTTGATATATTGCTGTCATAAGAATAAATGATCTTAGAAAACACTCATGCTTCACATATGCCACACTGTTTGTTTTATCGTTGACCTGAAGTGCTCTCTTTGTATTATTTTTTTTAAATTTTTTTTTAATTTATTTATTTGTCAGAGAGAGAGAGCATGAGAGAGCGAGCACAGGCAGACAGAGTGGCAGGCAGAGGCAGAGGGAGAAGCAGGTTCCCCGACGAGCAAGGAGCCCGATGTGGGACTCGATCCCAGGACTCCGGGATCATGACCTGAGCAGAAGGCAGCCGCTTAACCAACTGAGCCACCTAGGTGTCCCCTCTCTTTGTATTATAAGTGGCCCTAGATAGCAATGCGATGATGCAGTGCTAGTGAAACTTTAACTTACTACAGTACACGTGGTCTTGGAATGCCCTGTGTCAAGGTGAAGTGTCTAAAGATACGCATTAGATACGAAGGTATAAATGTGTTTGAAAGACCTTGTACAAATATGTTTGAAAGAGATTTGATATCCATATAACAACAACAACAACAACAAAAATGTGAACTAAAACGTCAGAGAATTTTTGCAGTTATGTTCTGGAGCTCTTCTCCACCCATGACATTTAAAGTTTATAAGGAATCACAAGGCTTCTTACCAATACCCAGCTGCCCTGATCGATGACAAAAGGGCTCCAAAGGGTTTGGCAGAGATCTTCCCTCTCCAAGCAGTCCCTCCATCAACAGATCCCACAAGCCTGCAATGACCAGTTAGATAATCCTTCCTCCCAAAAGAGAGGACTAAGCAAAAAGAGAAGGTACAGAATGCACAGAGAACTTCATCTGGACCACTTTTTACCCACAAACGGACCTCTGTTTTATGATCCCCTGGGTCAAAAGTCTTGATATGATATAAATATTTTTTTAAAACACTCAAGGGACAGAAAGCCAGAAGCGTTCCTCAACAGCACAAACCCTTTTCAGACTCAGGTCCGAGCTTGAGATGCATATCAATCTCTAGACCTGCTTCACAGCAAAATGACTAGTTCGCATTTGAATAATATATTTATATCAATTTTAGGAGATTCATGGTTTCTAAATGTCATGCATGCGCCCATGTTTAAAAAGACCTAGTATAGGGGTGCCTTGGTGGCTCAGTCAATTAACCCTCTGACTCTTGGTTTCAGTTTAGGTCATGACCTCAGGGTGGGGGAATCCAGCCCCAAGTTAGGCTCAGCGCTGAGTGGCTTAGGATTCTCCCTTGTGCTCTCTCTCTGCTCCTCCCCTTCACTCATTGCCACACATATGCACACGCTCTCTCATAAATTAATTAATTAATTAAAACCCCCTAGTATAAATGACTTCAAAACATCTTTCAGCAATTATTGCATGATTCTGTACATGAAATGAAATGTCAATCTCTGTTCAAAGAAAAAAATGTTGCCTAGAAACCTTATTCTTAAAGTTAAAACAAATATGGTTTATCATCTTTGGACTGTTTCCTTATATAAAAAAAATCTAGAAAGCATTTGCTTCTTGAGGTCTTTCTAGCTCCAAGATTTAGTGAATTGCAAAGTATAACTCTAAGGCTATCACAGAATCAGCACGTATAAAGCATTAAGTTAAAAGCTTCTAAACACCAAAAACAGTTCTTCTTGTTCATTCAACAGAAATTGGTTGGTTATCTAATCTGGGCTGGGCACTGTTCTAGACACTGAGAATACAGTAAGCAACAGTAGTAAACGGAAGAGTCAAAAACCCCTCACAGTATGGAGGAAGATAGAGAAGAAGGAAGCAATAAATAACATAGTCATATCATTTCTTACATAATGACAGAAGCTATGGAAAATAAAATAAAGGAAAATAAAATAAAACAGGGAAAGATGATATGAAATCACAAGAGCTGAAAATGTAAACAACTGATGGACAGGAACATATGATTTCTGTAAAGATAGATGAAATAATTCAGGCTAACTTTCTTACTGATGACATCCAAAAGGTCAGAAATAGAATTTTTAAATGGGCTCTTAAAAACATCAGGTTAGAGAATGAAGAATTTTCAGGCCAAAATATAGAAAGCCCTGAGACCCCAGAGATATAAAACTAGAAAAGGAAAGTCCTTTCTTGAATAGGAAGCAATGATCTTAGGTCACAGATTATTTCCATAAGTATTTAAAGGTATCATAGGTATCATAGGAAAATATGACAAGTATCTTAATGGCAATAAATTTGAAGATAATAATGAAATGAGCTAAGTCCTAGAAAAATTGGGAAGAATCTGATTTGCCTAAGAAATCAAGTTTGTCCATAAAACAGACTCTTAACTCCAGAGAACAAACTGAGGGTTGATGGAGGGAGACCGGTGGGGGGATGGGCTAAATGGGTGATGGGTATTAAGGAGGCACTTGTTATGATGAGCGCTGGGTGTTGTATGTAAGTGATGAATCACTAAATTTTACCCCTGAAACTAATATTATACTATATGTTAACTGACTGAAATTTAAATAAAAACTTAAAAAAGAAAAAAAAATAAAGTTTGTGACCTATAATTTTCCCCACAAAGAAAATTCAGACCTAGCTGGCTTTACTGGTAAATTCTGTCATATATCAAGGCAGAAGTAATTCTAAACTCATAAAACTCTTCCAAGAGTAGAAAAATAGACTTCTTAATTCATTTTATGAGCCTAGCAAATCCTGGACAAGGACAGCACAAGAAAGAAAAATTAAAGGTTAATTTCACTCATATACATAACTGGAAAAATCCTAAACAAAATATTACCAAACTCAAACCAAAATTATTAAAAAAAGATAATGTATCAGGAATGCACTGTTGATTTAACAATAGCTATTCAATGTAATTTACCACATAAAAAGATTACAGAATAATAATTTGTAATCATCCAAATAGATGTAGAAAATACATTTGGTAAATTTCATATCATAAAGAGAAAATAAAAAAACAACTTTTAGGCATCCAAAAATAGAAGAAAACTTTGAAATACTGGAGAAGAATATCTATAAAAGCCTATGGCAAACATTAAATGGTGAAACATTGCAAATTTTCACTTTCAGTTGGGGAGCAAGACAAAGATGTCTACCATACTTCTACTCAACATTTTATTTTAATTATGTCATAACAAGTCTAGTAGTGTAAAAGAAAGTACTGGTGTAAAAATTCAGAAGGTACAAATAAGACTATAATTGTTCTAAGATATAATGATTATTTACATAAAAATCCAACAAATTGACAGAGAAACTATTGGAACTTATAAGAGATTTAGTAAATTTGTTGAATAAAAAATTAATACCTGAAATCAACACATTTTTATATTTCAGCCACAAGTAGTTTAACTAGTGTTTTTATAGAATAAATAATGTCCTACTTAGAGGATTTAGATAATTGCTCCTACTCATATTCCTTTCTCAACAATGGCAGTGCAAGGTGAATTCTGCACTAATAGTAAATTACCTTAATAAAACTAGAAAGCATGATTTTTAAAGTAATGTATGCATAGTTTACACTTGAGATGTGCAGCAAATTAATATCAGAGTTTTTAAATTGATGACCTATATATACAATGCTTAGAGCTATTAAATTAAATAAATAATATTTTAAATATATTTTTAAAAATGGAAATCCTTCTATGTGCAACAATATGCATGAACCTGGGGAACATTGTGCTAAGTGAAGTAAGTAAGAGAAAGACAAACTTCATGGTATCAGTTATACGTAGAATTTTTTTTTTAAGATTTTATTTATTTATTTGAGAGAGAGGCAGTGAGAGAGAACATGAGCGAGGAGAAGGTCAGAGGGAGAAGCAGACTCCCCGTGGAGCTGGGAGCCCGATGCGGGACTCGATCCCGGGACTCCAGGATCATGACCTGAGCCGAAGGCAGTTGTCCAACCAACTGAGCCACCCAGGCGTCCCTATACGTAGAATTTTTTTAAAAAGGCAAAATCATAGAAACAGTAGAATGATGGTTACCAGGGTTTGGGGGATAGAGGAAATGTAATGTTGGTCAAGAGCACAAACTTTAACTTATAAGAAGAGTAAGTTCTGAGGATTGAACATATGGCTTAATGACTATAGTTAATATTGTATTGTATACTTGAAATTGGCTAAGAGAGTAAATCTCAAGCATTCCTGTTTAAAAAAAAAAAAGGAACTGTGTGAGGTGATGTAAGAGTTCAGTAACTTGATAATCATTTCACAGTGTATATAAATCATCATTATGTTGAATATTTCAGATATATTACAAGTTATTTGTCAATTACACCTCAGTGAGGCTGGAAAAATAAAATATGTATTTTTCAGATTGAGTACTGCCTCTAATGTTAATTCACTTAAGATAACTTACCTAAAATTTGTCTAAGAATGTCTGTCTTTATATTGATTTCAACAATTTGAAAAATTCAAGGAATGGAGTTTCCTTTTCCTTTTTTTTTTTTAAAGATTTTATTTGTTTATTTGACAGAGATCACAAGTAGGCAGGGAGGCAGGCAGAGAGAGAGAGGAAAGGAAGCAGGCTCCCTGCCAATCAGGGAGCCTGATTCAGAGCTCGATCCCAGGACCCTGGGATCATGACCTGAGCAGAAGGCAGAGGCTTTAACCCACTGAGCCACCCAGGCACCCCTACTTTTTCTTAATGCGTAAATAAAATGGCTACGTCAGCCTAAAATCTGAAAAGTTTTATAAAGCAAAAGAAGAGGATGTAAGAGCTCAGCTAAAAAAATAACTAAAGGAAACTACACCATTTTAAGGAATAAAAAATAGACATCAGAACCATGCCCATTCTCATTACATCATTCATTGCTACCTAATATACTTGAAATGGGTGATCTCCATAGCAACCAGCAGATCAAATGATACAAGAGATGACTGTGAAGTGCAGACATTTCTCATTTTTACAGTAAAATTGATTACATAATCAACACAAGAGATAATGAAATTCTATCATTTTAACCTAAATCTATGTGGAATAATAGATTTTTAAGTATGAGTTTTCCACAGACAGTATTGATGATGACATCAATATTCTTTTTCTGTATATTTCTTACCCTTTTTTATTAGCCTCCCATTTTTGCTTCGATGTTTTAAAAATTAAAGTTAGCAAAACTAATGTCAATGAGATTTAAGTTGAGTGTGTTGGGCAGAATAACAGCCCCCAAAGATGTCCATGTCTAGTTTCTGGAACCTGAGGAGGTGGTACCAAACATAACTAAAAGGACTTTGCAGATGTGCTTAAGGATCTACAGACACTGAAATGGAGGGATGATCCTGGATTATTTGGGTGAAGCCAATCTAATCACACGAATCCCTAAAAGCAGAAAACCTTTCCTAGCTGAGGTCAGAAAGAGATAAGATGACAGAAGAAGGCTCAGAGTGATGCTACACTGCTGGCTTTCATGACAAAGAAAGGGAACACAAGTCAAAGAATGCAGGTGGCCTCTAGAAACTGGAAAAGCTAAGGAAGTAGCGTCTCCATAAAGGAAGGCAGCCACACTGATACCTTTATTTTAGCCCAGCAAGACCCTGTCAGACTTCTGATCTACAGCACTATATAATAGTAAGTTTTGCATATTGTTTCAACCACTCACTTATGGCTTTGACGTAGTTTGTTCTATAGCAGCAGTGTGACTAATAACTTAAGTGTGACATTGGTGTCTCTTCATGAAAGATAGAAACCACTTAGAACAGGAAGGCAGAGTCCCACACTCCCTCATCCTTACTGCATAGAATTTAATTTGACATATTGAAGCAAAGCACATGTCCCTTCAAAATGGCGGTGGGCCTGACCATAGAATTACTAGACTACCATCAGCATCCAAGAGCCCTGGGAGTATTCCAACGGATTCATGAAACTTTGTGTCCTCTGCCAGGCTCTATTTTATGCCACACTGAGCTTCTTTCAACTGAATAAACTATACCAAATCATAATTAAATGTGAAAACAGGCCCAAGCTTGCAAGTCTTCCTTAAACAGACTACCAGGTCAGTTAAACAGAAAATTTATTTTTCCTTTTTTGGGGATGGATGTGTGTGTATATATTTACATATATTTTTAATATTAGGAGAACTCTTTCCTCAAAAAATTGTTTTTCTTTCTGAAGGGACTTACCCAGAATGGCTATGAGAAGGAGGAAAGCATTGGAGATAAGCACTTTCACATTCATTATCTCATTTTTGCATGAAATGAGTTTTAGGTAAAGACATTTGCTTTTCTAAAGCAAAGCATGCAGTAGATGTTTAGCAGATTTTATGCATAGTACTGGACAAAACTCCATTCTTTCTCACAATTGTATAAGCATGACTTGCATTCTTTATCCTCATTTTAAACAGAAGCATACAGGTGCTGGTATTACTAGATATGTTTTCTTTTCTTTTTTTTTAAGATTTTTTATTTATTATTTATTCGACAGACAGAGATCACAAGTAGGCAGTGAGGCAGACAGATAGAGGTGGGGAGAAGGCTCCCCGCTAAGCAGAGAGCCCAATGCAGGGCTCGATCTCAGGATCCTGGGATCATGACCTGAGCCGAAGGCAGGGGCTTTAACCCACTGAGCCACCCAGGTGCCCCACAAGATATGTTTTCTATAAACTGATGGAACTGAGTCTTCAAAATAAATAATAACGTGTTTATTTATATAATTTTTTATTTCCCTTTACAATAAAAGGATTCCTATTTGGTTTCCTTGGTTGGTTTTTAACACTTTGTATGTACATAGCCCAATAATTCCCAGTGTGGCCCAAGGACTCCTGGGAGTCCCTAAGATAATTTTAGGGATCAAGAGATCCTCATTTTCCCAATGCCATATCCACATGAGGCCAGATTTTCTTCAAGCACTTCACCTAAACAAAATACCTCAACAGACTCAATACAGAAGCAGAGTTGTGAACCTATTTCTTCAGTTCTAACAGACATTAAAGAAATTGCAAAAAGTTAAAAAAAAAAAGACGCTATTCCCACTAATTTTTTTAAAATTTTTTTATAATATAGTTACCTTCTAAGGATGTTATTTATTTCAATGCATAGTGGTTTATTAACATTATTTTAAAGTAAATCGATACAATATGATTATATTCATATGTGGAATTTAAGAAAAAAGAATAAATAAATAAAAAGTAAAATTAGAGAATAAACTGATGGTTGTTGCCAGAGGGAAGGATGCTAGAGGAATGGGCAAAATGAGTGAAGAGGAGAGGGAAGTATAGCTCTCCAGTTATGGAATGAATGTCATGGAAATAAAAGGGACAGGGCAGAGAATATGGTCAATGATACTGTAACGGCATTGTATGCTGACAGGTGGCAACTACACTTGCAGGGAGTATACATCACTGTGTTGTATATTTAATGTACATTGCATGTCACCTATACTCAAATAAATAAATGAAATGAATCAATACAAAAATATGCTTTAAACTTTTCAGTGTTAATTTCTAGTGTGATAAATATTGATATGTAGGATCTGCAGAAACAAAAGCTTTTAGAGTCCTCAATTATTTTTAAGAGTATAAGTGGGTCCTAATGTTCATATCAGCAATGGCCACAGTTGCCAAACTGTGGAAAGAACCAAGATGCCCTTCAACGGATGAATGGATAAGGAAGATGTGGTCCATATACACTATGGAGTATTATGCCTCCATCAGAAAGGATGAATACCCAACTTTTGTAGCAACATGGACGGGACTGGAAGAGATTATGCTGAGTGAAATAAGTCAAGCAGAGAGAGTCAAGTATCATATGGTTTCACTTACTTGTGGAGCATAAGGAATAACACGGAGGACATTGGGAGGTGGAGAGGAGAAGTGAGTTGGGGGAAATTGGAGTGGGAGACAAACCACGAGAGACTGTGGACTCTGAGAAACAAACAGAGTTTGGAACAGAGAGGAGTTGGGGGATGGGTAAGCCTGGTGGTGGGTATTATGGAGGGCACGTATTGCATGGAGCACTGAGTGTTTATTCATTCATAAACAATGAATTCTGGAACACTGAAAAGAAATAAAATAAAATTAAATTAAAATTGTTTTAAAAGTAAAAAGGGGTGCCTGGGTGGCCAGTGGGTTGAGCCTCTGCCTTCAGCTCAGGTCATGATCTCAGGGTCCTGGGATCGAGCCCCACATAGGGCTCTCTGCTCAGCGGGGAGCCTGCTCCCCGCCTCCCGCCTGCTTCTCTGCCTACTTGTGATCTCTCTCTCTCTGTCAAAGAAATAAATAAAATCTTAAAAAAAAAAAGAGAGATTATAAGGGGGTCCTGAGTCCAAAAGCTTGAAAACCACTATTTGACTTGACTAGTCCTTACTCTTATAATCTCACCCTCATTTCCATTGCTATTCTTATCTCCCAGTACCCCACTGCACACATTCTGTGATCCCACTTAGTTCTCTGTCTTTCCAGACCTAATTCTCTTAAATCATTTATAAGCTATGGTCCTTGCCATCAAAGTAGAGTCTAGTGGGGAGAAATAAACATTATTCTAAATAACTGGCATGAAAAAAAGACAATGTTAACTATCTCAAGAAACATGCAAAGAATGTGTTTGTGGTAGAGATGGACAGTAACCCACACAATGTCCATGCTCCTTTTCCTCTTAAACCAGACCCCAGTTTTATACTGGCTCACAGTGTTCTCAGCCATTGTTGTAGTTAGGTATGGCTTTGTTAACTAAATTCGCTTGCAGCTGATGTGGCCATTGGACATTCTGATAAATGAAAGCCATTGACTTAAAGGCCTTGGCAAGCTCTTGATAGAAACACATTCCTTCTATCCTTTCCCTCCTGTTTTCTATTGCCTGAAACTGGAACAAAATGGTTAGAGCTCCAACAACCACTCTAAATGCTAAGAGAATCTAAGATGGAAGCTAAGAAAGTGCAGAAAAATTAAAGGAGTCTGAGTTTTTGATGATTGCAGAATCGTGAAAGTAAATATCTATTTTGCTTGGGCTATTGGCAAGGGAAGGGAGATTTCTATTATAGAAAGTTAAGTCTGATTCTAAATGATATGATGCTCTTGGAAATTCAGAAAAAAAAAGGAATGTTTCCACTGGGTGTTTTTAGTAGCATTTGAGCCAAATCTTGAAAAATGAACAGGATTTTTTCATGTGGGCAAAGCCAGAGAAATCCATGGGGAAGAGTTCAAGAAGTTGTGCTCACATTAGATCACATTTAACAGAAGGGAGCACAGCAGCTCCTTCCTTTGACTTTTCATACCCCTTTCTCAATTAAAAGGCTATGACTTTTTGTATCTATGTCAAAATCAGCTTCCTCATAATGGTCTTCCCTCTTGACATTCACTCACAACTCCTACAGCATCAAATGCCCATTCATCATAGGAAATCTTGCATCATTTGCTATTCAATGATTTGGTGGTTGTTTTTTTTTTTTTTTATGTCTTGTCTCATAATATAGATAATAGGCTTTCTGATGTCAGAGAGTGATTTTTAAATCCCTAATTTACTTTCATAGTCTTCGCACATCTTACAAGCTCAATCATAAAAATGCATAATTTTCAACCCTCCTCAAAATGTCTTAATAGAGTGGTTTGGCCTGGCTTGCATATTGAGCATTTGGGTAGATATGGGTAAATACATCAATAGCAATTCTATAGTGTCAAATAGCTTAAGTTTTCATATCCATTGTTTTACGGTGTTTTACAATAACTTTGTGAATTAGGTATTATCCTTATGCTTTTTTATTCAACAAAATATATTTTGCTTTCACTGTTACTCTGGGCTCAAGATCTACTGGGGAAGTAGTACTAAGCATGTATATAATTACAATACAGTGGAGAGGTACTAATACAGAAGCCAGGATAAGGTACCAGGAGGCTTAAGAGACAGAAAATATAGCAGCTGTCCATTGGAGTGGACATGAGAGCTCCAAAGAGGGAGTGGTAGGTGAATCAAGCTCTAAAGAATGAAAAGTACCTGGAAAGTCATGAAGAAAGGGCACTACAGACACAATGAACACCATGTGTAAAGCACATAGACCTGAAACAACATGGCTCATTTGAGGAATAGCAAATAATTTAAGGTAGCTGAAAGGCAGAGGAAGTTTGGAGGGAGTTTAAAGTGAGACTGGAGAGTTAGCTGGAGCCTGAAAATGAAAGGCATTGTGTACC
>PISX010026728.1:0-24051 GCA_004024625.1 Mellivora capensis | reverse complement strand
ATTGAATTAACTGCAAGACTAAAGAATCATGGGGAGAAAGCCATGAATTCCGCGCATTGCTTTCTCCTCCTCTGGAGTTCCGCTGCTCTCCCTGTTAAGTGAACTTGGTCTTGGCTGGATTTCTTTTGATCTTCTGGGGGAGGGGCCTGTTGTAGTGATTCTCAAGTGTCTTTGCCCGAGGCAGAGCTGCACCGCCCTTCCCAGGGGCCGGGCTGAGTAATCCGCTCGGTTTCGCTTTCGGGAGCTTTTGTTCCCTGAGCGCTTTCCGTAGAGTCCAGAGGACGGGGATGAAGATGGCGGCCTCCTAGTCTCCGGCCCGGAAGAGCTGAGATTCGGGGCTCCACTCCTCAGAGAAAAGCCCCGGCACACTCACATCTCCCTGGCCTCTGGCCGCGCTCCGAGCTCACCCAGCCTGCGGCCGGTTCAAGGTGACCCCGAGCTGAGAGCTCACTCCTCGGCTCTGTCTCTGTAGCCGGCTTCCCGCTCCGATACCTGCGAGCTCTGCGACACTCAGACACCCCCGATCCTTCTGTGACCCTGCGGGACCTGGGGCCACGCTGACCCCTGAGGCTTCACCCTGGTGTAGCCTCAGGAGCGATGTCCCTCCGTGGAGCAGACTTTTAAAAGTCCCGATTTAGTGCTCCGTTGCTCCGCCGCTTGCCGGGAGCCGGCCCCTCCCCCGCGGTCTATCCTCCCGTCGCTTTCGATTCACTTCTCCGCCGGTCCTACCTTTCAGAAAGTGGTCGATTTCCCGTTTCCAGAATTGTTGTTCTTCCTCTCTTCGATCTCCCGTTGGATTTGTAGGTGTTCGCAATGGTTTGATAAGCTATCTAGTGATCTCCTGCTACCTGAGTTGTCTCAGCTGCTACTTCTCCGCCATCTTGCCCCTAAAAAGTCACCTGTTTTTATAAATAAAGTTTTATTGAAACACAGTCTTGCCCATTCATTTACATATTGTTTACAGCTGCTCTCAGACCAAATCAGCAATGTTGAGCAGTTGCAACATTAAGGCTGAAGCCTACGAGACACAAATACTTACTGTCTAGCCCCTTGAGACCTCTGACTTAGACCTTTTGTTTCTTTGTCTCCGTTGTCTCTGTTCTGCTCAATTTTGATTTGACTCCCAGCATGTCTTCTTAATGTGCGGCCTGGTCCTAGTCGGGAGCCCCACCAGTCCGAGAGCTCACAGGGAGCCATATGGCCTCAGACCTTAAACTGTGGTAAAATATATATAACACAAAATTTATCATTTTAAACATTTTTAGGTTGACAATTCTGTGGCATTAAGTATATTCACAACATCGTGCAACCATCACCACTATGTATTTCTAGAACTTTTTTATTATCTCAAACCAAAATTCTGTACCCATTTAGCAGTAACTCTTTATCCCCCACCCCTCCCCCTAGCTCCTGATAACTTTCTTCTGCTTTCTGTCCCTATGAATTTGCCTATTCCAGGATCTCCTGTAAGTAGAATCATACAATATTTGTCCTTCAGTGTCTGTCTTATTCTACTAAGCATAACATTTTCAAAATCATCTGTGTTGTACCATTATCTGAATTTCATTCCTTTTCATAGCTAAATAATGTTCCATTGTGTGTATGTATATGTATACACACACACACACACACACACACATTTTGTTGATTCATTCATTTGTTGATGGACACTTGTTTTCATCTTTTGGT
This sequence comes from Mellivora capensis, assembly GCA_004024625.1. Lineage (NCBI taxonomy): Eukaryota > Metazoa > Chordata > Mammalia > Carnivora > Mustelidae > Mellivora > Mellivora capensis. The sequence continues at coordinate 22,362 of PISX010026728.1, read as the reverse complement.
TATTGTGAGTAATGTGGCTATGAATATTGGTGTGCAAGTACCTATTTGAGACCCTACTTTTAATTCTTTTGATACATATCTCAGAGTGGAATTGTTGGATCAGATGGTAATTCTGTTTTCAACTTGGTGAAGAACAGTCACAGTAGCTTTTCCATTTACCACAAGAGCTGTACCATTTTCCCACCAGCAATGCACTTGGGTTCCAGTTTCTCCACATCCTTGCCAACATTTCCTTTTCTCAGTTTTGTTTTGTTTTAATCATAGCTGTCCTAATGGGTTTGAGGTGGTATCGCCTCGTGGCTTTGATTTGCATATCTGTAATGATTGGTAATGTATGTTTTCACGAGCTTATTAAGCGTCTGCAAATTGTCTCTGGGGAAGTGTCTACTCAAGTCCTTTGAATTGTGTTTGTTGTTGCTGTTGTTGCTGCAGGAGTTTTCATAGATTCTGGATAACCAGCTCTTGTCAGATACACGATCTGCAAATATTTACTCCCATTTGTGGTTCTTTTCACTTTCTTTTAAGTGTCCTTTGTTTCTTCCCCCCCTTTTTAAATTAATTACTAACTTATGGAGGGTACTTTACGATTATATGAAGATGCTCTTCCTCATCCAACTTTGCATCATCGTCTATCGATGATCGATGATTCTTTCTTGGTTCAGTGGCTACTACTTTTGAGCACCAATTGTGCTCTGGGTGCTGCCCGGCCTGCCTCATCTGCGTTGTCCTTACATCATAGAGGAGGAGACTGAGCCGCAGAGGGAAACAGCAGCACGAGGGCGCACAGCTAATGAGCAGCAGTAATGGGAGGGGACTCCAGGACCAGCTGTTCCAGACCTAGCGTTCACATGCTAGAGCCAGGGAAGCCAGTATTAGCGGAAAATGGGGTCTCCAAGCATCAGGTCTGTTGAGCCTGTTTTTGACGCTCTTTCCTTGTGCTTCCCAAGCTAGACAGAGGGTAGGGCAGCCATGCTTCAGCGCCATGGACTGTGACATGTTGGGTGTGTTCAGCCATCGGGAGCCAGCTCCGTCCCCAACTTGCAGCTTCATGGGCCACTGTGTATCTGCTGTGTCCTGCAGGGGTGACTGGCTCAGGAACTGAGTTGACAGAACCAGAAGCCCCACCCTATCATTTCACGTGATAGGTGTGGAGGGTCTTAGTGACCTGGCAGATTCTGGGTTAAACATCCCCATTCTTTGGGCTCTTGTGGGACATTTGCGGGGAGGACCAGAACATGGGCAGGGTGGGGTTGGGGCAGAGAGCCAGAGCCCTGAGTCATAGGGAGACAAGGAGTCAGGGCCAGGGCAAGACACGCTGAGCCAGGAAATCTGGAGAGAAGCCATGGTCTGAATGCTGGGAGGAGGGAGAACTCACCAGATACATGCGAGGTCATAGCAGGGGATGCAGTCAGGATGGGAGCCAAGAACAAGCACCAGCAGGTCAGGATCATGTGCAGCTGGTGTAGGAGATCCCGAACCCATGTCTGGAGCTCTCCAGGGATGGAAGATTGTTCTCAGGGCTGACAGGGGCCTTAGGCTGGTAGATTGGCCCAGGCTGAGGATGCCTAAGCCCATAAGCGTGCATTAGTCATGGGTAGCCTGTTGGATCAGACTCTGTGATCTTTCTTATCACAGGTGGCCTGTAGGAGAGGTGGACTGTCACCTCTCCTACAGGCCTTGCAGCCCATACCCACCTCAGTTTCCTGGGGCTCACCCTCCGTATCCTATCAGCTGTGATCGCTCATTCAGGCCCCTACCCTCTCTTTGGACAAAAACTGCATTATGCAAGAGCTTTACTCTCAGAGACTTTCCATGCAGGAGTTGTGTGTTGTTTTTTTTTTTAACCATCCAGAAATAATTTTAAACTTTCAAAAAGTTGCAAAAATAAAAGCAACACAATATAAAAATACACATTTTCCCCCGAACCATCTTAAAGTGAGTTAAAAATATCAAGGCCATTTACCCCTAAATACTTTACTGTATGATTATTGCTGGAGTTTTCTTCTCCCTCACAACTAAAGAGCAATGCAGGGACATCATGCAAACATTGTGTTCCTTTTTTTTTTTTTGAAGATTTTATTTATTTGAGGGGGGAGGGGCAGAGGGAGAGGGAGAGAGAATGTCAAGCAGACACCCTGCTGTGTGCAGAGCCCAGCATGGGGCTTCATCTCACAACCCTGAGGTCATGACCTGAGCTGAAATGGAGAGTTGAACGCTTAACTGACTGAGCCACCCAAGCGCCCCCCAAATATCTTGTTCTTTGTCAAAGTTGCCCCCTAGGGTTAGCATCCCCTGATGATTCTTGCCTATCCACTCTCTACCACGATGGTTCCAAAACGGTAATCCGACACTCCCTCCACATTTTCCGTTCTGCCTTCAGCGTTTCCCAGTGAACAAGAGACCCTCCTTCTTTCAATGTATGTACTTGTGGGCACGTGATAGAGATGCATGAATTCCTATTTTGTTAGGGATTTATAATTTAATTATGAGTTATCTTGGTGTTCAAACTATTCCAGATTTGCCAGCGAGAGCCCCTTCAAGCTGTCTTCTAGGCCCATGTGACATAAACCTCCTTTTAAAAAAAGCATTTCCTTACTTTCTGGCATAACAAAGGATTCCAAGCATTTCTTATGCTGGCCTAGAACTCAGTCATTTCTTTGAGGAGCCCGATTCACTTAGTGATGAGATCTTAGAGATCAAGGTCAAAGAATTAGAGAGTTAGGTATCCTCAGTGCTACTGCCGTGCCCTTGCTTCTTGGCTCTTTCACTGGCAGAGGTGGGAAACAGATGCATGTACTCGTGCATGTACATACGTACATGTGTCTGCACACGTACATGGACATAAACATGCACCTACAGATCTCAGAAATCATCACTTTACACTGATATCCCCTCACAAGGTTATTTCTTGCCTTCCCCATTCCATGTTTGTTTGTCCCTTCTCCCTTAGTGAGATTCCTGGCTCCCAACTGTCAGCACGTTTGCTCAGTCCTGTGAGACATCTAACATCGTTTATTACGCCCAGAATCATTTCTGAATTGCTTTGCCGACACCATTACAAGCAGCAGACCCAGGAGGAAAAGCTCATCCGTTGTTTGTGATTCTTCCTCACCACAGTCCCTGTCCCCAGCTGAGGGGATGCAGTCAAATACGGTGTTAAATTACTTCAAATTAGTTCTTTTTTCTTCCTGTTCGGTGTGATGACAGTACTTACTTGAAACAGGACCAGTTTAATTGTTTTAGTTTGCTTTCGGTTTTATTGTACCTCCTTCCCATTCTTACGGATTTAATTTTACTTAAAAAAAAAAAAAAGATTTTATTTATTTATTTAACAGAGAGAGATCACAAGTAGGCAGAGAGGCAGACAGAGAGAGAGAGAGGAGGAAGCAGGCTCCCCGTCTAGTAGAGAGCCCGATGCGGGACTCGATCCCAGGACCCTGAGATCATGACCTGAGCCGAAGGCAGAGACTTAACCCACTGAGCCCCCCAGGCGCCCTTTAATTTTACTTTTGAATATATGGGATAGTGCCATGCTCATAGAAATATCATTTCCACCTCTTCCCTCCACCCTTGTAGGTAACCAGCTGCATTGTTTCCTGGGTTGTCCTTGTGTTTTATTCTGTAACGATCAGCAGATAGACGTGTATGTTCTTATTCCCCCTGTTTCTCATGCACAGCAGAAGCATAGTACACGTGCGTAGTAAAGAAATGTATCTGGTCTTTGTCCCTGATTCCGGGCACAGAGCTCCTGAAATCCTTGGAATGTCTGAATGATGGGGGTGTCTTTAGTCACTCCTAATGAGACCCTTTGTGAGCACACATGAGGCTAATGAAGTGACCGTGTGGGGCCCCAAGATAGCCTTAGATCGGGGGCTGGTCCCCAGAAAGATCAAGTGATCAGAGGGTTTGCACTTTCAGGGTCACTCACTGACTCTGGAACAAAAGATTTGATGAGCTTCCTGGTTGGTGAGAACATCCACATGCCTGAAGGGTGTCACATCCCAGTCCTATGGGGACAGAAGCTCCTGCTCTCAGGACCCTTCCTGGCTCCAACCTATGTACCTCTTCATCCGGCTGTTCATTTGTATCCTTTATTTTTTTTTTTTTTACAATTTCATTTATTTATTTTACTTTAGAGAGGGGGGAGGGGCAGAGCAATCTTAAGCAGATCCACACTTAGTGTGGAGCCTGACGTGGGGTCCGTTGCCCAACCTTGAGATCATGACCAGAGCCAAAACCGAGAGTCGGATGCTTAACTGACTGAGTCACCCGGGCACCCCCTTCTGTATCCTTTATAACATCCCTTATCCTAAATTGATAAATAAATGTTTCTCTGAGTTCCGTGAGCCGCTCTAGTGAATAAAGGAAACCTGAAAAGGAGTTTCTGGGAACCTCCAGTTTACAGCCTGTCGGAAACCCTGTAACCACCTGGCTTTGCGGCGTCCGAACTCGGCCGTCTTCTGGGTCTAAGTGCTTGACCTGGGGCGTCTGATGCTCAGAGACAGAAGGCAGATCGTGTCAAAACTGAGTTAGATCACAGGCAGCGTCACGGAATTGCTTGACGTGGGAAAAGCTACCGCGTACACGGAGTACAAGTACCCGGAGTACTGTGTGAGTGTGGAGGAAAGCGGTTTTTCCTTCACAGTATGCTTCTCTGCAAGTAAATGTCTCCACTTGTCCCCTGGGATCGGTGCGTCTCAGCTCAGCTTCTTCTTCTTCTTCTTGTTCTCTTTACTCGCGAGCTCCCGTGTTTACGAGTTGACTCGCCCAGTCTCCTCCGCGTGGACACTTAGGGAGTTTCCAGCATTTTGCAGTTAAAAATAATATTGCAGTGAATGACCTATGTATTTGTATTATTGCGTTTGTCCTCGGAATAAGTTCTTAGAAGTGGGGTTTCTGGGTCAGACAAAGGGCGCCTTCCTTTGCTCCGGCTGCACAAGTGACCACAAACTTAGCAGCTCAATCAACGCCTGTTCACCAGCCCGCGGCCTCCGGGACAGGAGTCGGTCCGGGCGGGCTCAGAGCAGCGCAGGCATAAATCAGGACGCTGCCTGGGCTCCTGGCTGGAGGCTCGCTTCCGGGGCACAATTCAGTTCCTGGCTCCGGGGTCTCCGCTTCGCTGTGTGCGTTTGGCTTCCACACGCCGCCCCTGCTCCTTGCCACGCGGCCCCTCTTCCAGCCGGCAACAGTGTGTTGAAGCATTCGTGCTTGGAGTCTCTCCAGCTTCTGTCCGAGGTAAACACAGCCGGACATTGGCTAAAGTGGCAAGGACAGATTTTAATCAGTAACCGCTATTGCAGTAGGGAAAAGAGTCCAGTGTGACCCGAACCCAACTTCGAGCTTCCTCAGGGAGGCACTTTAATGTGGGGGTGGGGGCTGAGGTTATCCTAGGTATGTGGCCCTGAATTGTCAGGAACTAGGTTAGTGTTTGTTCAGGTCTTTAAAGGCCAACACTGAGGCCTAGTGGAGAAAAGGGCTCAGAGGAGCTTGGCCAGAGTTTGGTCAAAGAAGGGAACCTTCGTCATTTCTGCTACCAAGGAGACTCGGCCGTTAGTGGGCTCGTGTGATCAGAATAGGCCCACTTGGGTAACATCCCTTTTGCCATACAAGGGGGTGAAGGTTATAGGGGCCATCTTAAAATCCCCAGCCCTCCTTCTAGCAATTTTCCCGGCCAGCCCCAACCCGGATCACATGAACGCGTATAAGGGGTCTGAGCCATGCAAAGACTAGCCCAGCCTCTGGTTGCCAGGAATGGAGAAGAGCCTGAGAATTGCAACAGGAACCTTCTTACGCCCACAGGTGGAAACAGTGATGGTGTCTACAAGCCATGTCCTAGAGAGTGAGGGTAGGGGCACGCTACCTCGAGGACAGGACTACTCTGTGTGTTCTGTGTGGCTGAATCCCGTCTGTACTTTCGTGCGAGAACATCTGCCTACCTCGCGTGCCCTTAATGCTCTCCGTGGTTTCAAGCTCCTTTGAGCCGCTTGGCCCTTGCTCTTGGAAGCCCCTCTGGTGTGAGTGGCCGGTAGGACCACGAGCTCTCAATCAGATACATCCACGCTCTGCCAGTTACTGGTTGTGGGACCTTGAAATCACTTGGCTTCTTTGTGCCTTGATTTCTTCAGCCATGAAATGCGAATGAAAAGTAGCAGCGACCTCATGGGATAGTTGGGGATCAAGTAAAACCACATCCAGAGAGTGTAGGGACATTCTTGGCACACAGAATGTTAGCTGGGTTTATCACTCCGTCCGGCTTCATTTCTGACCTGTACCCCACGTTCTTCTTGGCTTTCCTGTGGTCCTTGGTGTTAACCTCTCGATGGTCTCAGCACAGTGTCTCTTGGTTCCCAATGTCCTGGCCTGGAGCTTGGGTGCTGCTGAGGGTAGAGGCCTAAAAAGAAAGCACCCTGCCTACCACACATCTACTTCAGGAGACTCTATCCCTCGGGGGCCTTGCATGCCAGTGTCTCTGCGAAACTTGGTTCCCAATGGAAGTCTTGAGAAAAGGCATCTCTTCTGCTGATCTATTGTTGTGAAACCCAGTACCTCAAACCTTGGTGACTTAAATAACCATTTTATTTTGATCGTGATTTGCGAGTCAGGGGAGGGCTTGGTGGGATGGTCCATCTCTGATCCGTGCTGGGGCACCTGGAGCTGGAGGATGTCCTTCCAGAATAATCTTGTTCACTCCCGTACTGAGTGCTGCTGCGTGCTGGTCCCGTCCTTCAGGGCCTCCAGATGCTTGGGCTTGGGCTTCTCACAGTGTGGCTTTCAAGGGTAGTTGGACTTTTCACATAGAACTGGCTCCCCCAGAGCAAACATTCCAAGAGGCCCAGGTGGACACTGTAAGGCCTCGTAGGAACTTGGGAACAAAGTTCAAGAACGTCATTTCTGCTGCATGCTTTTGGCCACACGAGTCTCCAAGGCCAGAGCAGATCCCTGGGACGGGAGGTTAGATTCTTACTCTCAGTGGGAGGAGCAGTTTCTAGTCTACCACAGCATCTGGTGAGTGGAAGCTAAACCCACCTGGAAACCTGCTGCAAGGGGGCCTGGGAAATGTAGTTTTAGGATTTCAGTCTCTGCAGCAGAGAAGGAGAACAGGACACAGGAAGGAGGGTGAGGCCTTCAATCTGCTCCCGTGGCCTTCAGTGGTGTCTTGCTTTCAGCACCCTTGAATCCAGATGGGAACTGGGAGTGCTCAGCCCCTCAACCTTGCCTGTCCTTTAGGTCAAGGCTTTAATTATTATTATTTTTTTTTAATTGAAACTCACAGCAAAAAATATAGCTTATATCAGTTTATGAACAGATATATGTAAGTGAAATAAAAGTTTCATGAAACAATCCTTATCTTTACTATGGGAAATAATTCCCTTTTAATTTTCTATTGTATTCTTTTCTTTTAAACAAACGTACTAGTTGTGTCTCCACAAAATTAATTCCAGGACTCACGAGTGGGTTCCCCTCTGCAGTCAGAAAAGCACTGGCCAAAGCTACCTTTCTGCAGGGAATCAAAGACTGAGAAAGAAAAAATGGGTCCCTTGGGAAAAAAAGATGTGAGGACAAAACAAGAAAATATTTCCTCAAAGGAGATTTACTTAATTCAACAGAAATGTAGTCAAGTATATCATTGTTCACAATTATTCATTCCCTTCCCTATAAGTAATCGTAAGTAGGCCCCTTGTTAAGCCTTCCACTGTGGGGCTTGGCTGGGGGCTGCCTCGGGCTCTGGCCCTCGGCACAGGAGCGGGCATGTCTCCCCCCACGTCTGAGCAGAAGCTCTCAGTGCGATTGCACGGCTTGGCTGGTGTCTAGCGGTTCTGCCCTCTGCTAGGGGAACAGTGTGTTCCATGGACGTTCCTTCAGCCCGGGGCGGGCGGAAGAAAACACACAGAGCCAAAGGGCAGCCTATCCTCAGCTCTCACATGGCATGAGAAACAAATACGCGTTATAAGGTTGGGGTTGTTACTGCAGCAAAAGCGACTCATCTAAGTATCCACTTAATGAAAAAAAACCAAAAAACTCAAGTACCCTTTTGAATATTTGCACGGTATGGACATGTACAAAGTAAAACAGAGCTCCCCTTTGCCCACTCGGAGAAGGGAGTTTTTGAAATGCCTGTTTTTGAACTTCAGTAAGATGCAATGAGTGCATAAATGTCCACGAATAAAGTTTTATTAGAACACAGCAGGGGTACTATGTTTAGGGTTATGGCGCGTTCTCCTGGTCGAGTATTGCGACAGAGACTGTAATGCCTCGTGTACTTAACCATCGGGCTCTTCCCAGAAAAAAAACTTGCCCTTGGTCTAGGTCCACCAACTACTAACATTTGGCATTTTGCAATTTGTGTTTTTATCTCTCTTATTCCCCCTCCCTCCCCCACCTCCTTTATTTCTCTTTTATCTACGATTTTTTTTCTAAACCATTTTTTTTAATTAGTATTTTTTTTTAAAGATTTTATTTATTTATTTGACAGACAGAGATTACAAGTAGGCAAGAGAGGCAGGCAGGGAGAGAGAGGAGGAAGCAGGCTCTCCGCAGAGCAGAGAGCCCGATGCGGGGCTCGATCCCAGGACTCTGGGATCATGACCTGAGCCGAAAGCAGAGGCTTTAACCCACTGAGCCACCCAGGCGCCCCCCTTTTTTTTTTTTTTTTCTAAACCATTTAAAGTGAAGTGTAGAGGGGCGCCCGGGTGGCTCGGTTGTTAAGCCTCTGCCTTTGGCTCAGGTCATGATCTCAGCGTCCTGGGATCGAGCCCCGCATCGGGCTCCCTTCTCGGCAGGGAGCCTGCTTCCCCCTCTCCCATTCTCCCTGCTTGTGTTCCCTCTCTGCTGTGTCTCTCTCTGTCAAGTGGATAGGTAAAGTCTTTAAAAATAAAATGAAGTGTAGATCTCATGACACGTCTCTCAATACTTCAGCGTGTGTCCTAAGAACAAGTTCCCTCTTCCTCGTAGACCACGTTATGATGATCACACCCGGAGCACTTAACAGAAATACAGTTCTATTAACTAATATTCAAATTCCCCCAAACTGACCTGAAAATGTCCCTTACAGCCTTTCCACCCTCAGTTCAGTATGTAATTAAAGATTATACAGTACTTTTAATTTTCATGCTTTTGATCTAGAACAGTCTTTCCGCGCTCGTGAAACTGGCATTTTTAGAGTCCAGGACAGCTTTTTATTGTTTTCTGGTTTGGGGTTTTTCTGTTCACGTGGTGTTAGAGTCGGGTTAATCATTTTCAGTTTTGGCAGAAGTTCCATGCGGGCAGCGTGTTCTTATCAGGAGGCTCATGTTACTTGGCCCCCTTGTTTGTGTTAAGATTTTTTTTTTTTTTTGATTTTTATGTGGAGTCTGCCAGATTTCTCTGCTGTGAAGGTCATTTTTCCCCTTTGTAATCAATAAGTGATCTGTGGGAAATCCTTTGAGAATAACCAATGCCCTAACAGCCTTTTGCCCTGTGGTTTTAGACTCCCTTGATGATTCTTTCCTGAGTCAGTTGTTGTCATGGAGAGTGTAAACGGACATCGGTATTTTTTTTAATGGTCTCCAGTGATTTTAAAGTGCAGCCAGCGCTGGAAATCACTAGGCCAGGGCTTCTCAATCCGTGTTTATGAATCCCCTGGGGATCTTGTTAAAATGCAAACCAGGGCACCTGGGTGGCTCAACCAGTTAAGCGCCTGATTCTTGATTTTGGCTAAGGTCACCATCTCAGGGTCATGAGATCAAGTCCCGTGTCAGGCTCCATGCTAGGACTGGAGCCTTCTTAAGATTCTCTCTCCCTCTGCCCCTCAAGAGCGCACTCTCTCTCCCTCTCCCTCTCCCTCTCTCTCCCTCCTCTCTCTTTCTCTCAAAAAAAAGACAAATCAGATTCAGCAGAACTGGGGTGGACTGACAGTAGGCGTTTCTAACAAGTTCTCAGGTCCTGGTGCTGCTGGTGCACACGAACCAGACTTCACACACTGTAAAATATCAAGGGTCAGTCTAGACTCTAAACAACACCTACAGTTCATACTGGATACAACACCTTTCTTCCCCGATTTAGTTTTGCCTACTGTTCTCAAGAACACACTCTACCTCAGAAAAGGCATTTATTAGGGGCATTGGGGATCTCTAAGAACCAATGAGGAGCTTGGAGCCGAGCTCCTAGGAATAGTGCCCAGACCACGTTGTAGAACGGACCCAGTGAGGGAACCAGTCTTCCCACCGCTAGACAGTGAGCCCGCCTGGCTTCGTGCCTGCCACCAGCGCCACGGGTGCTCCTGGGAATCAGCTGGATGTCTGCTGTCACCCTCACCAGCACACGGATTCCACAAAGAGCCCGCTTCCTTGTTGTTTTGTTTGTTTGTTTTCTACACCAAAGTTTCACACAAGTATGTTGAGTTGCTGGAACTTAGATCATCTGCCCATTCCCTAGCTGCAAGGGAGGCTGCGAAATTCTGTTTCCTGGCTTCCTTGTAGGATGGAGATGGGCAGGATTCATAAGGCAGAAAATGCTCCAAAAAGGCAGCCCCCAAACAATTATTTGAAAGAATAAACATAGTAAGTGCTGAGAAATCTATGAAGATTAAGAATAATAGTTTAGACCTTTTCTCTTATATGGAGAAATAAATGATAAAACTACAATAATGTGTGATAATAGAATGAGAATATGAAGGTAAACCAAGAAAAGACTTAGATCCGGCCTCACGTTTTGTATCAAAATCAACTGAGGGATTTCAGTTAAATTGATTTTTTAACCCATTGAAATGCTAGACTAGAGGAAAATATTTGTCAAATTTCATGATGGAATCTGACAAATGCTAAATTAGTAACAGTGCGACAACTTACAAATAGAAAGACAAGCAGCATTTCCTTTGTAAAACATAGAACTTAAATACTCACCATCAAAGGCAAACAATGAACTGTGAAAATAATGCACAATAAATGCACCAGGCAATGTGTTAATATCTTTAATATGTAAAAAGTTCACATAAATTAATTTTAAAAACTGCTAAGATTCAGTAGGTAAATGAGTGGAGGCTCTATCTAGACAATTCACCTAGAGATGAATACGAATGGCTAACGACTACAGAAAATTTTCAACCTCGCTAGGAATGTAAAAAAAAAGGCAAATCAACAGATACAATTTTTTTAAACCTACTGATAGCAACTACTTATATATATTTATATCAACATAATATGCATTTATTTTATATAAATAACTTATATAATTTATATATATTTATATATAATAAATATTTTATATTTATATAAAAATAAATATGTGTTTGATAGATATAACATAAATATATGTAGCATAAATATAACACACATAACATACAATATGTAACATGTAACATATGACATATAACATACAACATGCAACACATAACATATAGTCTCAGCTCCACCCTAGTCCTGCTGAATCTGATTTGCCTTTTAACAATATACCCAAGACCTTTGTAAACACAGACTGAGAAACCCTGGTCTAGTGATTCCAAACCCTGAATGTACATAAACTCGTGCAGGACCATTTAAAAAAATCTTGATCTTCATTGACAACAACTGATTTACATGTAATATGTATTTACATATAAATATATAATGTATATTTTCTTTCGATCGATCGATCTTAATGAGAATATCCAGTCTTAATGAAAGAAGTAACAAATGGATATTTTCACACATTACTTACATGAAATGGCCTTATTTGGAGAAAAACAGGACTAAAAGAATATTGGGTATTCAAAACAATAATGTCTGCGATGATTTGAAACATATCAAGGATATAGTATTCTAAGCATTCTTTTTTTTTAAGACTTTATTTATTTATTTGACAGCCAGAGATCACAAGTAGGCAGAGAGGCAGGCAGAGAGAGAGAGGGAACCAGACTCCCTGTGGAGCAGAGAGCCCGATGTGGGGCTCGATCCCAGGACCCCGAGATCATGACCTAAGCCAAAAGCAGAGGCTTAACCCACTGAGCCACCCAGGCACCCTCTAAGCATTCTTAATACTAAAAAGGAAAACAAAAGGCCTGGGTGGCTCAGTCAGTGAAGCGTCCAACTCTTGATTTCAGCTTGGGTTATGATCTCGGGGTCGTAAGATTGAGGTCCTCATGGGGCTCCACACTCAGCAGGGGGTCTGCTTCTCTCCTTCTCTCTTTCCCTCACCTTCTGCCCCTCCCCTCCTCAAATATATAAACAAATCTTTAATACTAAAAAACAAAAGTAAAAATTGTCTTTTCAAGTTCTGGGATACCAATTCATTCTGTAAGTTGGTAAAGGAAAAAAGAATTGAGCATTTATCCTGTCTTTCCTTATCAACTCTATTTTAGGATACTCAAATAGTTGATGAAAGAAAATTCTTCTTTTTACAGAAAAAGGAATTATAGGATTAGAAAATCTCTATTTACAATACCTAGTGAAGTAAAAAATCGAGGCAGTGACTGTCAGTGGCTGTTAAAAACATTTGGTGAAGTGACCAAGCTGACAGCTTCGGAACCCACTGATCGATCTTAAAATATCAGAAGGGGATAAGCAGATGTTCTGAGCCTTTTGAGGTGATGTAGTAGGAAGCATACCATGCCCAAAGAAGAACCCATCACCCCCAACAGAAAATTTTTAAATTTAATCAAATGTCTCTGAATAACAGAAAATATAGAGACTAGGGAAATGGGCTAAATGTCCTCATAAGGAAGCAATCAACCAAATCCAGTTTAGGGCGAATTTAAAAGAATGATAAGTCATGTATCAACTGGGACGCCCGGGTGGCTCAGTCAATTAAGCATTTGCCTTCAGCTTGGGTCATGATCCCAGGGGTCCTGGGAGCACGTCCCACACTGGGCTCCTTGCTCATTGGAGAGCCTGCTTTTCCCTCTGCTTCTACTCCCCCAGCTTGTGCTTGTGCTCTCTCTCTCTCTCTCATTCTCTCTCTGACAAATTAATCAACCAATCGGTCAGTCTTTGGAAAAAAACATTTATCAACCAAGACCTTCGTTGGATATTGATTTGAATAAATCAATATAATTTCAGACAATCAGGGAAAATTAACATGGGCTGATTGTTGGGAGATGTTAATGTACTATTGTTCTGCTGTTAAGTGTGAAAATGAAATTGTGTTTATGTTTTGTTTTTTTTTAAATCCTTATCATTTAGAAATACATACTAAAAATGTTTATGTTAAAGGGGAGATTAAAATACTTTAGGAAAAAACCCATGGGGCTGGGGAATGAATACATGAAAGAAGAATGACAAAATATTAGTAATTATTAAAGCTGGGTGCTGGTCCATGGAATGCATTATACTCTTTGGCATTTTGTTTGTTTAAATTTCCATAGAAAGGGGGTGGGTAAAGTAAAAGATCTACCTTCTCTCTGTAATTCTATTCCAGAGGGGCCATGCTCAGAAAACATTTAGGAAAAACCTTTAATAAGAATATCAATCCCAGCAGCATTATGAGTGCCAACCTTACAACAACCTAAATGTTAGACAAAAGGGCAACAATTTTATAACTAGATATGTCCCTCAAGAGACTATTATGTGACCATTGAACATAGATGCTCATGAAGAGTTGTGATCATATGACACAGTGCTCGTGTTGAAATATCAAGTGCAAAAAAGCAGATCACAGGATTCTATAGAAATTCGTATACCAGTCAGCATTTGCCACGTGACAAGCCCCTCCAAATTTAGTCACTTAAGTCACTTAAGCATTTGTTATTCCCCTTGTTTTGTGTGTCTAGGTGTTCTGCAGCTGGGTCTGAATAGGCTGGGCTGGCCTCTTTCTCACATCTGGTGGCTGGCAGGCTGATTGGTCTAAGGGGGCCTTATCTGGGGTAGCACATCTCCTTTCCATGTGATCTCTCATCCTCCAAACGTCTGGCCCAGGATTCTTCTCACAGCAGTTTTGTGGAACCAAGGGCAGCAAGAGAACAAGCCTCAAGGTGTGAGCACTCTGCTTGCCTCGTGTTTGCTAATGCGATATTGGCCGAAGCAAGTAAGGGTGACCAAGCCCAAAGTCACAATGGCTTGGAGGGAGCATTAGACAATGGCTTGGACTGGGGGAAGCTGGAGGTCTATACCCCAAGAATCTACCACAAGTATGTTCTCATCTATGATTTTTTTAAAACTGTGTATTAATAAGGCCAAAAGGAACTATTAAAATATTAACAGTGATCATCTCTGAGTGGTATTTTTCTTTCCATTTTAATATTTTGTAGTGTGTTCTACAGTGTTTGTAATAGTATTATTTTTTATCATTGGAAAAAATTAAATTGGAAGAAAGAAAGGAAAAGAAAGAAGAAAGGAAAAGAGAAAGAGAGAGAGAGTAGGGGGAAGAATTGAGGGAGGAAATGAAGAAAGAACTCCTGAAACTGACAACTTGAAGGCTGTTTTTTTCCAAAAGATTTCCAAATGTTTATTTCCAAAGACTGACCGATTGGTTGATTAATTTGTCAGAGAGAGAATGAGAGAGAGAGAGAGAGCACAAGCACAAGCTGGGGGAGTAGAAGCAGAGGGAAAAGCAGTCTCTCCAATGAGTCCCTGTGCTTTCCAGGGACTGAATTTTCCAGAAGAGTGAAGCTGGGACATGCAATCGAATCTGAATGGTGTGTCTCTCTCTTCCTCCCCACTCCGTCCTGGGTTGTCAGATCTGCAGAGGGCCACGAACAACATCCAGTCCAGCCATACACACACACGCTCTCTCTCTCTCTCTCTCACACACACACACATATATAAAATTCAGTGATTCATCACTGACATACAATACCCAGCGCTCATCATCACAAGTGCCCTCCTTAATTAATACCATCGTCCATCCAGCCCATCCCCCACCCACCTTCCTCCGTCATCCCTCAGTTTGTTCTCTGTCGTTAAAAGTCTCTTATGGCTTGTTTCCCTCTGTCCTTCTTTTCTTTTCCCCCTTCCCAAATGTTCATCTGTTTTCCTTTTTTTTTTTTTTAAGATTTTATTTATTTATTTGACAGAAATCACAAGTGGGCAGAGAGGCAGGCAGAGAGGGAGAGGAGGAAGCAGGCTCCCTGTCGAGCAGAGAGCCCAATGCGGGGCCCGTTCCCAGGACCCTGGCATCATGACCTGAGCCGAAGGCAGAGGCTTCAACCCACTGAGCCACCCAGGTGCCCCTCTGTTTTCCTTCTTAAATTACACATATATGTGTGAGATCATATGGTATTTGCCTTCCTCTGACTGACTTATTTCACTCAGCATAATACACTCTAGCTCCATCCATGTCATTGCAAATGGCAAGATTTCATTCTTTTTGATGGCTGAGTCATATTCCACTCTGTGTGTGTGTGTGAGTGTGTACGTGCTCGCGTGCACGCATATGTGCGTATATGTATATGTACATACCACTTCTTCTTTATCCATTCATCGGTTGATGGACATTTGAGCTCTCTCCATACTTTGGTTGTTGTTGATAATTCTGCTATAAACATTGGGGCGCATGCGTCCCTTCAAATCTATATTTTTGGGGAAATACCTAGTAGTGCAATTGTTAGATTGTAGGGTAGTTTTTAACTTTGTGAGGAACCTCCACACTGTTCTCCAGAGTGGCCGCACCAGCTTGCATTCCCACCAACCATGCAGGAGGGCTCCTTTTTTCCCGCATCCCTACAACACCTTTGTTTCTTGCGTTGTTAATTTTAGCCATCCTGACAGGTGTGAGGTGGTATCTCATCATGGTTTTGATTTGTATTTCCCTGATGATGAGTGATGTTGAGCATCTTTTCATGTGTCTCTTAGTCATCTGGATGTCTTTTTTGGAAAAGTAAAGACCAAATATATGTGAGAAAAATATTTTGGTTATCTGTATGACCAAATATATATTTCTTATAAATCACAATATTGTAGTGATAGTTGCACATCTCTCCGAATATACTAAAAACCATTGAGTATCATGGGTGAATTATATGCTATATGAATTTTATGTCAATAAAACTGTTCTTAAAAAGAAGAGCCTGGGGCCCCTGGGTGACTCAGTTGGTTAAGTGTCTGCCTTTAGACCTGGCTCAGGCCATGATCCCAGAGTCTGGGGTCAAGCCCCGCATTGAGCTCCCTGCTCAGATGGGAGTCTGCCTCACCCTCTCCTTATGCCCCCAACCCTGCCACCACTCATGCTCTCTCTCTCTCAAATAAATAAATAAAATCGTTTTTTAAAGAAAAGAGGTATGATGATAAGGGCATTAATACAGTCTGTGACAGCAAATCAAGGAAAACCAGAGAAGGTCCAGATCACTCCAGGTGTGGCTGGTCAAGGGAGGAGTGTCTCAGTGAGGACTTGGAAACCTAATGGGAAGGAAGATGAGTTAAGAGGATTCTCAGACTGGGGCGCCTGGGTGGCTCAGTGGGTTAAAGCCTCTGCCTTTGGCTCAGGTCATGATCCCAGGGTCCTGGGATCGAGCCCCTCATCGGGCTCTCTGCTCAGCGGGGAGCCTGCTTCCCCCTCTCTCTCTGCCTGTCTCTCTGCCTACTTGTGATCTCTGTCTGTCGTATAAATAAATTTTTAAAATCTTTAAAAAAAAAAAAGAGGATTCTCAGCCTGCGTGAAGACGTGACCTGGAACACAGCTGGGAAGCCTGACATTGGGGAACGCGTTGTCAGTGGCTAACTTGTGAACATCTAGGAATACAGTAAAGGAAGACAAGAAAGGGTAACAGGAACATTCTCGTTTGGGAGCTACTGCTGTGAGCTGGTTTCAGATTTGTTAATTATTTAAAGCTAGCTCTTTGATGCTCGGGTACTTTGGGGAATTCTCTGAGAACGGCTCTCCTCAGTCACTGGGTATGGGTATAGGGCAAATGCACATCTTCTCTAAAATTCTCTCCCAAAAAATTCTCTCCTTCAATCTAATTGCCAACATTGGGGCAATGAGTTAAGACTAAAGTAACTTGTTTTCCGAAACCTTACACATTTTGCATTTGGTCTAGTCCAGCATGATTCAGCCTTAGAACCACAGACATTTTGGATTAAACAGTCTTAGTTGCGAGAGATGTCCTGTGCACCGTAGGATGTTCAGGATGTAGGCCAGCTAGATGGTTAACATGAACACCTTCCGCGTCCCCAGTTGACAACAAAAGCATAGCTAGACATTTCTCATCACTAAATGTCCCCTCGAGATGATGGTGACAAAATTGCCCCAGGTTAAGAACCACTGACCCTTGCTACTCGATGTACGGACCAGCAGCATACACATCTGGGAACTTGTTAGAAAGGCCAATTGTCAAGGCCCACTCTAGACCTGCAGAATCAGAATCTGTATTTTAACAAGATGTGATTTGTACGTTCATCTACATGAGAAGCCTGGTTCAGCACACCCCGGAACACAGCTTCGAATGTATTTTGGTGACTTAGGTGAAATCGACATTTTTAACATAAAAAGAAAAAAAATATCAAGACCATGGCCTAGCCGTATTGGCACCGTGTTCTTTTGCACTGGCCCTTAACTTGGTGCTTGCATTAGAATCTCTGATTTCTCAAACTACGTGGGTTTAGGCCCAAGATTTTCTGATTCAGTGGGTTCAAAATGGGAATTCAGGGTCTGTGAATTTTGAAATGTCTCTCCAAGTGTTGTGTTCCCAGTTAAGATCTTCTAATCTAAGAGTACTGGGTACTTAGCTGCATCACACCAAATCAGTTATTCAAACTGCAAAATTTCTTGAGATAAAGTAATTGGATAAGCAGTGAGCCCTTGCCGTATTTCAGAAGCAAAGGGGAAATGGGGTCATATTTGGATTCTGGAAATGGATTTTTGTTTTCCTGTGGTCTCCAAACCTGGAGGACTGTGATCTCTGGAAGTGCTCAGTTGCTGAATTCGTCTCTCTTGCCTAAAGGATCCAGGGAGCTGCTCTTTCTGTCATCACACCCTGCACTCCACACACCCTTGCGGAAACTTTGGCCACCACGCTCAGGCATAGTTTTCCTTCCAAGAATACCCAGGCTTGCTTAACTTCCCCTGTCCTCAGACAAGAATGGCTGGAAAAAGTGACAGGGCAGGGTTTCTTGGAAAGCAATCTGGCCTGCATCAGCACTAATGATGAAAATGTGTCCTCATGTGGCTATTCCCCAACAGACAGCACATTCCTAAGCTATTGTAACTCATCAGTTCAGAGATCCTGGAGTCCCTGTCCTCAGTTCTTGAGGTCTGGATCTTTTTCTCCTCCTGGAGAACCAAACACAGACACCTTGACGAGAATGTCTGATAAAAACCCCATTAGAGCATCTCTCTCTCTATCTCTGGATATAGATACCATCATCTAGATATAGACAGATAGTCGACGAGATGTTTCTTTTACAAAGTTACATAACCTTGAATTAGATAGTTTAGAATGTACTAAAACTTTTACAATCCTGTTAAAGTTTAGTGGCCAGAACCTTCCTGGACTTGTTAGGGTAACAAAGGAAATGCCAAGAACAGGCTGCCTTGGAGAATCTTGGGAAACTTGACTGGCTTCATTATGCTTCTCACGGCCATGGAAGCAAGCCATCGAACATTTCAGGCCCTGGAAAGCACTTTCCCAGAGTCCACGGGGTCTTCTATTATCCTACACAAATTGACCTTTTTTCCCCTTCGCAGATAAACACAGGATGAACCAGTTTCAGTGTGATGACTGACTTGAAGCTAAAGATTCCCCAATTCTAACACACGTAACCATTCCCACTTTTGTCTCAACTGCATTCAGTTTGTGAGACCTTTGTTTTTTTTATCACCAGTCAGAACCTTTCTTTGTATATTTCCTGTTCCACTAAGTATTTAAATAATGACCTCCTTGCTGTACTGGTAGGAATGATACTGGTGCTGCTGAAGCGGGGCTGTTGACAGCTACACAACGGCCTCATGAGTCAGCCTGGAGTCAGCCTGAGTTGGCTGAGATTGTAAAGTTCAAATTTGGCCTTTGAAAGTTGTGTGGGGTCTGTCTGTGCATAGCCATTAAATGTATAAAAATGTAGACTGTTCCAGATTTGACTTAAGCAAAGTTGAGAACCACCTGTGTATGTAGTTCATACCTTTTCCCTACATCACAGTATCCAAAGTTCCTCTCTTTAATGTCCTCAAATTCAGGACATTACTCTCTGCCTCATGGTATATAGGGTCATAGTGAGGCAGATTTTTAGTATATCTTTTGAAGTCCCATCTGGTGCTTCCATCTTATTTTGGGAGACTCTTAACATCTTGACGTGTAGCACTTGCCAGTTTGACCTATAATGACCTTAGAATGACCATATGGGTGACTTAAGGATAAACATGGTAATTAAATTCTAACCAAAGTTTGGCATCCAAACATAAAAATAAGACCAGTGCTTACTTTCAATAAATCCTGCATAAAAAAAGGATAAGGGAGACCACTTCTGTTATCTAGCCCAAGCATAGGCAGTAATATTCCCATGGAGAAACAGAGGAACAAAGATTGTTTGCTAGGGGCTGGTCTCTGTCAGAGAGGCTCTTTCTGAGGGCGCCGGAGCGAGTGGAGTGCAGTCCAAACTGTGAGCCTGTTAAAGCCTAGTGCTCAGTCTGGCTCCCCGGAAATCTATTTGAGAATATCTACTTTAAGTCTTCCCAACTCCATTAGTTGGACTCTCGGTTGCAAGTGGTAGAAACCCAACTCAAACTAGTTTAAGCCTAAAGATGGATTTATTATGAGGAAAAATGGACTCTTGGAACCCGTAAGCAAGAATGCAGTTGGGCCTCAAGAACTACACAGATTCAGAGACTCAAATGCCACCAGCCTTTCTGTCTTGTCTCTGTACCTATCAGCTTAGGACAGGTGCCTTACCCTGAAGCAATCAGCTGTGGGCAGGAGAGAGGTCACATAATAATCGGGCAGCCTGAAAGTAGGAAGAAAGGAGAAAGGGCAGAAACAAGAAGGTAGACAGTGCCAGCCAGTCATTCCCACGGGCGTCCCCTGAACCAACGATCCCACCATTTTGAAATCTTTTTTTGCAGTCATTAATCTATGTATGAGTCTTGAGAAATATAGCATTTCCTGGGTTAGGAAATTCAATATTGGGGTGCCTGGGTGGCCCAATCAGTTAAGCATCCACCTGGTGATCTCAGCTCAGGTCTTGATCTCAGGGTTGTGAGCTCAAGCCCAACTTTAAAAAAAAAAAAAAAAAAAGGAAAGAAAACTCAATAGTATGAAGGTTAATTATATTGAAGTTGATTTCTAGATTACACATAATTCTTACTAAAATTTCAACATGTTTCTTTATAGATCTTGACAAGCTGATTCTAAATACACATGAAAATGCAAAAAACCAAGAAGAGTCGAGATACTGACCTGTACAGGGAGCTCTGGTCTGTGCTGGATGACCCACTTCCTATTCACCCAAGGTGTTATTTTTTTTTAAAGTTAGAAAAACTCACACAATGCTACACACAGTTTCACTCAATAAATGCCCACGTAGCATAAGTAAATGACCCTAGAGCAGCTCTCCCTTCGCCGCCAGAGCAAGAAAACGCAATCACCAGATTTGGGTCTGTGTTAGGATAGATGGATTGATTGCCTAAAAAATTATGGGTTTATTCAAGAAACATTTATTGAAAACACAATTATAGTGTCACCCTACTTAACGGAAAGTGAATTCTCTACTCACAACACTTCTAACACCTAGTGTGTGGGTTTCCCACAACAAAAAATTCTCTCATTCTCTGCAGAAAGCAATCGGGTCTCCTGCAGTTCCAATCAAACCTGAAACTAACTGCCTGGCGTGAGTGCGGACCCCCAGTTTAACAGCTCAGCCCCAAAAACCTGCCTCCCATTTCAGACGCCACTTGCAAGTCTGAGCTTCCTGTACTTGGGATCAACTGGCTAGAGATCAGGGGTTCCCACAAACCCTGCTCAAGATCAGTAATTTACTAGGATGGCGCACCGAACTCAAGCAAACATTTTACTCACAGAAGATGTTATGAAGTGTACAGATCGAACAGCCAGAGAAAGACATACATCGTGTGAGTTCTGGAAGGGTCCCAAGCTTCTTTCCCTAAGAA
This sequence comes from Mellivora capensis, assembly GCA_004024625.1. Classification (NCBI taxonomy): domain Eukaryota; kingdom Metazoa; phylum Chordata; class Mammalia; order Carnivora; family Mustelidae; genus Mellivora; species Mellivora capensis. The sequence goes on along the minus strand of PISX010026728.1, from coordinate 1,380 downwards.
GTTTGGGACATACCACCCTTCTGGCACATGGATGTATTCACCAATTTGTAAACTCTCAGAACCCCTTTGTTTGGGGTTCTATGGAGATTCTAATATGATTGATTAACTCCTTGGCATTGGTGATTAATTCAATCTTCACCGCTCTCCCCTCCCCAGAGGTTGGGGATGTGACCCTCTGATGACATGGCTGGTTCCTTGGGAAACCAACCCCCCAATTTGAAGTTACCTAGGGACTCATTAATATAAATTCAAGCATGGCTGAAAGGAGCTTATTATGAATAACAAAAGATGTTCCTCTCACCCTCAGCATTCAGGAAATTATAAGGTTTTAGGAGCTCTGTGCTAGGTTCCTGGGATGAAGACCAAATATGTATTTCTTATTATAGCACCATATCACTGGTGAGTGAAGCAGCGATTATCAGCATCCTGGTGTTTCAGCATCTCTGTATAGCTATGTTTTCATATGATGAAGGATTTACACTGTTAAAAAGACAAAAGGCTGTTGAAGTCATTTAGGTTGCAGCTGACTTCTTTGAGGAATTAAAAACAATTATTCTCAGGGTACCTGGGTGGCTCAGTCAGTTAAGCATCTGCCTTCAGCTCTGGTCATGATCCTGGGGTCGTGGGATCAAGCCCTGAGTGGTTCTCCCTGCTCAGGGGGGAGTCTGCTACTCCACCTCCCTCTGCCTCTCCCCCTGCTTGTGCTCTCTCAATTAATAAAATCTTTAAAAAAATAAATAAAAACAACTGTTCTCATCTTATAAATTGAGTATAAGAACAAATGCACGTCTAGAAGCAATTCAAATTCGATCTATTCTTTTTACCAATATCTAAATGCCTCCCATCCATCTCAAAAGCTTGTAGATTAAAAAAAAAAGTTTGTAGGTATTGTAAAAATTCTGACTTTAGGAAACTAAAGCCCTCCTTAGAGGGACTTGCATTCTTTCTTTGTGTCTTTGGGTTGTAAATGTTCTACCTGGACTTCTCTAGGAACTGAGGGCCATATCTTTGAAAAGCAACTGTTAGGGGGTGCCTGGGTGGCTCAGAGGGTTAAGCCTCTGCCTTCAGCTCAGGTTATGATCTTAGCGTCCTGGGATCGAGCCCCGCATCGGGCTCTCTGCTCGGCGGGGAACCTGCTTCCCCCCTCTCTCTGCCTGCCTCTCTGCCTACTTGTGATCACTTTATCTCTGTCAAATAAAGAAAGAAAGGAAAGAAAAGAAAATGTTAGGGAGGTAGTTCTTTTTTTTTTTTTTTAAGATTTTTATTTATTTATTTATTTGTCAGAGATAGAGCACGAGCGAGCACAGGCAGACAGAATGGCAGGCAGAGGCAGAGGGAGAAGCAGGCTCCCTGCCGAGCAAGGAGCCCGATGTGGGACTC